>JAGDQP010004274.1:0-86508 GCA_022664845.1 Lepisma saccharinum
ATCACTGAAGCCATCTATTGGCAAAATAATGGATTACTTTTTACTACACCAGATACTATGAAGATATTTCGACGGTCTTCCGAATGGCCTTACATATAGGAGCTCAGTTTAAAATTAGACTTGCTGTATAAATGATAGTTGCCGACTGCACTTTTATAAATAAAATCTCAACTGAAATTTCTTCGGCCGACTTCCTCGGAATGTTTTGAACGACAAGAGAGATATAAGACTTAAGTAAACTATTACAAATGATAAAAATGGAACAAAAGAAGAAAGTCTCAACAGCGCTCAGAAGAGTTTTTTTTATAAAAGTTATAATCCTGATGATGTAATAATAATAATAATAATAATTTTATGGGCGGTAACTGTTGTGTTTGGGTCTTCATTTTTTAAAAATATTTACGTGTCCAAATGAAGATATAATTAACCGCTTAACTTAAAACCAAGAATTATGTCGATTTTTATTTTTCCTGTAAATTATGATTACGAGAGTATTCATGCAGCGCAAAAAAAATATGAATATAATTTTAAACACCAAATTACTATGTGACTTGCATTCGGCTAAGTACATGGGTGTCCGCTACATGTGGCAAACTTTTATTTAACCAGTTTTAGCTAGTAATTTGTAGTTCAGGCATTTAATTATTCACAGAATGAAACCAATAAAATAGTACGCAGTATTATTACTACGCAGTAAAATAGTATTACGCAGAAATAATGGTATTCTGCAATAGGTTGAACTGAATGTTACTTATACCATGCTCCTTTTTCACGATCTGTTTCGTGTGTTGTCCCCTGTTTTAAAGCGTTCCATACAGCAACCAATATTTGAACGTCATGAAGTTTATGCCTCAAACAGTAAGGAGACTTTCTAATGTAATTGTGCCATTTTATTACTAGCGTGCGACATTGTATTTTAAAATATTTTTAAATAAATAGAAATATATTAGAAGATATATTTCTTTTGCATTTACACAGTATTCAAGTTCACTTTGGTAATGCTTATTGTACAATTGTACAACGTACATATTCGGAATTTTAATAATTTTTTGTGGAAAATTTCATCCTAAATTTTGATCAGCTTTAATTTCAATAAATTGAACAAACTGTTTAAAACATGTAAACATCCGTTTTAGTTTTATTTACACCAATAAGTCGTCAAAAAATAACACCAACAATAAAATACGTTTACTTATATCTTGAATCAATATATTCTTGGTTTTAAAATTGGCAATTTTCAGGCGCCTATTTTGTGCCTAAATTTTGTGTAGTTTTAATAATATTTACTTTCATTCACTTTTACTTTCAATTCGGAATAAAATAATCAAATAGAAAATTTGGAATGACTTTTGCGAAATAAATTATAAGCGGTTAAAAATAATTAAGATCTATACACAACGTAAATTTTGTGTTAAGAGGAGTAAGAGACCTGTAACCGAAAGACATGCTTGTTTTCTCTTTCACTAACTGTTTCTATTGCAAGACGTGTCGGTTTAGCAAATCACAAGCGTGGTTGTTTTCAGTACATTTATTTCTGGACTGGACAAAATTAAAGCGATTTTAAAACCTGCAAATGTACAAGTTTTTATTTTATTTCAGATGGTGGTATGTGGGCTTTAAAAACGCTTTCTAAAAATGTGAATATATCTGTAAATATATAGTTCTTACGTAGACTTTAATTAATAGATCTACGAATATTTTCTTGCAGGAGATCCCCAGAAAGCAACCAATTCTTAATACTCGTATCTTCGGATGAAGACCTGACTGCAGAGAACATTACAAATAACGAGCAATCTGAAGGTAGTGGTCGGTGGGAGGAGAGAGATGTGGGATATTTACCTGCTATAACAAACAGCGTGAATACGTCAACAATTGGATTGAGTGTGCCATCGTCAGACAATACTATGTGCCATTCGTGTATTGAATGTGGTAAAGTGTTCTCTTCCAGTTCTTTGTTCAAAATGCACATGGAGTTCCATCGAAGTGTTCGAGTATATAATTGTGAGAGGTGCAACATAGGGTTTTCCAAGGGGTCTCAGTTCAAGAAGCATTTGAATTCGCATAAGACACTAGTACATAATGGTCGCTCGTGTAATCGAAGTTTTTCTGAACCAAAAAAATTGAGAAGGCACTGTCACTATATGCATGAAAAGAGCGAGGGTTTCTTCTGTGCCAAATGTAATAAAAATTTTACACGTAAACTGTATTTTGCTAGACATTTAAGAAGACACACACTGTCCTCACCATACGAATGTGTGAAGTGTACGAAAACTTTTCGAGTTAGAACTACATTTAATTGGCATTTAGAGAGTCATGAAATGGTGAAGAATCACGAATGTACGGTATGTGGAGATAAATTTAGTTACAAAACTAATCTGAATAGACACAAACATCGACATTGGAAGTGTTCGGTATGTTATCAGATAGTTTCTAGGAAGCGGAAACTAGAACACATGGCAACTCATACTGTAGTTAAGGTATTTAAATGTTCTCAGTGTGTGAGAGAATTTACGACAGTTGAATCACTGGGAATGCATTTAGAAGAACACACAGTCAACAAAAAATACTCGTGTCCGAAATGTGATCAAATGTTTCATTATGAGGGTAACGTTATTACACACATTACCACCGTTCATGGAAGCCAGGAGACTCAGATGTGTTTAGTATGTGCGAAACAGTTTACTAAAAAGTTAGAACTCTCCAAACACGTTTTAAATCACCGTAAACTGAAACTTTTCCAGTGTTCTGTGTGTAATGAAAAGTTCACTGAGAAATCTTTTCTTAGGAATCATCTGAAAGAACATACAGAGTCTGGAAATTTTGTCTGTTCTCAATGTAAGCAGGCTTACTGGTATCAAGATGATTTGGTAAAGCATTTAAGGACACACTATGCTAAAAGAACAAAACTTGCTAGTCAGCGTCGTCATGAATGTTCAATCTGTAAAAAGACTTTCAAACGCAAGGAAGATCTTTCCAGACATGTAAAATTGTCTTGTAAGAAGTCTGAAATTCATGAAAGTGGTAATACCGAGCAAATAGAATTTAATAGTGAAAAAAGACATGTGGAATGCATTCTCTGTAACGAGTACACCGGTATGTTATTTTTTGTGCAGCATGTCCGTGGCTCAAATTCCGGTCCACGTTGTTGTGCATGCATAGTATGTCAGAAATGTTTTCGTACAGAATCTAAATTAACTAATTTCTTCTGGCTACATTGCCTGTCAGGTTCCAATCCCCCACTCAGCTATGTTATACAGTCACCATCCATGAAAAGTGCTCAAGATAATTCATTTGGTGGATATTCCACGGTATTAGTGAGCGTGAAGTCCATTGGAAACAAGCCGACATCTAGTAGTATTTCACAAACTAGCTTGTCCCAAAATCTGTCGGATGAATTAGATAACGAAGAAATTAATCTATATGTCGATAAGGAAGTTGAAAAAGCAACACCTAGTTTTTGTGTATTCGAAGTAATACCACCAAACCAGGAGCGAAGAGTAAGAATTGGTACTAAGGAACTTCCGCTCGCAACTGTTGTAGCCCGTAATTGAATACCCCTATGTCAGATTGATTATGTTCTCGAACTGTGATATGTTAAAATTTGCTAATACTATGAACATTGTGATTCAATCTTAAATCAAGTGGTTTTATTGGGTAGCAGTATTTTTGTTGATCAAGAAATATTGTAATATTGGGCGTTTTTAGCGAATTGACAATTTCAGTGGAATTTGTTACAGTTGATCATTTGAATTTTCGTATGCAAAATGTAGGAAGCGACAATGTGGTTTCATGTAGAAGTAATCGTAGGTGAAGGACAATTTTATGTGTATTCAGCTGCTGGTATAAACATTACAATAATCATAGTAGGATAATAATATTCGGGGACAGCGTTGGTCCCTTAAAACTATTGCAGATATCAGTTGGGCTATAGTACAGAAAGTTCACCTATGTAGATATGACTAGTAGGTAAGCGTTGTGTGCAATGACGTAATTATTTATTTTCAATAATTTATACAACGAATAATGACAGTGAAAAAACTCCCATTATAATAACCGTCTTGTATTTAGAATTTTCATGCTGTATATGAGTGATATGTTTTTGAGTGTGACAGTGTGTGATTAAGCATGTGTGAAGGTGTGCAGTTGGATTAACCTTTCAGGTTTATTGATAATGGAAATGTAGTTTTTTAAAGGATAGACAATGTGCCATTTTTGACTCGGAAGTTAGCGAAGAATAAATGCTGTAAACTCAGTTCGTTATTTCAACAACGTAGAAAAAATTTGAAAATTTTGTATTATTTTAGTTTTCCTTTGCTTGAAATGTGAATTCAACAATATTTATAAACACAGAGAAAATAAATCTGTAAAACTATCTTTATTCTTTGAATTTTCTAAAACTCCAGGAACTGTATGTACACCCATACACGTGGCATATTATTTCATCATGTAACATGATGAACTCAGTTCTATGTTATTTTTTTTAAAGGATAAACATAAAACTGCTTTTTTATGGGTTATATTTATGGTTATTTTCTTTGTATTCTTAAAACCGCAATTAAATCCTGCTAACATTTAATATTCATTATTAATTGTAAAGCACTTAATCACGTTTCATGTGAACTAAAATACACATAGCATTATTTTTTTATTAAAACACATAGCAGATGTTTCATAATAAGCGACGAGTATTGTCCAGCACGCTCTGTGCTGTTACCGATCTTGGAGGAAACTAAATTTCATTGTAGCTGGACTAAAACCTCGTTTATCCGGAAAGATTTTCGCAAATTAATAATGTAATTTTTCCTCACTTTCAACATAGAATGCGAATCATATAAGTGAGCGAGTCTAATTCTGCGCAATGGAAGTGTTGTACTATATTTCCTCTCAATCTACATTAAAACATTTTCTGCCTTTTGTAAAATAGAGTGATACTGTATTTCTGTAGTTGCAGACGCTTATAAGATAAAAAATCGTAAATATGGTTTATCCGAAACGGGTCCGGTTTATCTGGGGAGATAAGTACAGATAAACAAGGTTTGAGATGTATTTCATGAAATAGTACCTTGGTTAGTGCCAGAATACGCCCGTTCTGGATGTAACTAATAGCTGGCCGACCTTGTGTTTGACTTGAATTATTAACACGTGTTGACATGTTTACATTAAGCTAAAAACTTAATATCTAACAATACGATAATTACAAAAATACAACTAATCAGAATTACATTAGCTGTTCATTGAATGAAGTAAGCAAAACATTTTAGCTTTTAGTAAAATTTAATGTAAACGTCACTATGTATTTTTAATTTGAGGCTAGTTGTAAAAGAAAACTTGTATGACGTAACAGGAGTTATTTTAGGCGAATTCGTCACGATTTGTCACGTGAAGTGGTGAAGCAACATTATTTCAAGTCGTTTGAAATTCTTGTAGAAAGAAAGAGCAGTAAAGTTATCATTTTTTTCAATAGAGTGACATGTGCAGAAGACAAAGGGTGTTATTCATTGGTATAATTATTACCCAGATAGTTCCTGTTGTGCATTTTGTATGATTACCTTTATGTGATTTTTCATCATGTAGACGAAGTTCCTTTAGTGTTGCATTCATTCGAGTGTATTTTTCAAGTAAATTTGTATGGAATCTAACTTCTTGCGCTCCTATTCTAAATACCAGTCTGAAATTTACTTAGTGGGACTGAGGAGAATGTCACTCACAAGGGAATGCTTTTTGCTCGAAACAAAAATTTTGCTTCGAAAATTTGTTTTTCCTGAAGAATATGATATACTTGGACCGGAATTGACGGTCATTCATCTGTGAATTGATATCTTCCTCCCGAAACTGACCAGTGACTACTCAAATACTGTATAGTACAAAAGACTGGAAACATCCTTGTAAGCTGTAAACGCGTGAAGGGAGTGAGACAAAATATTGTATAGAAGTAACGTGGATGCTACGCTACCAGATACGGGTGATGAGAATCATGGCAGCCATCTTGAAAGTTGCTCGAGAGTTTGTAATGGAAAGTGGGTCATGTGACATCGTTTTAGGCTAACTTGTTCCAAGAAATCCAAATCTGAAGTTAGTTTTTATCTATTTATACTCCTATAGGAGGCAGGGATCCTCAATGTTGGGATTTTACGTTTTACAACATGTTTGGAAAGTGGTATACATTTCGGCAGACACAAAAACCCAGAAATGTTCTCAAAGCCTTACGGAACTTGCGAAACCTACTGGGTTAAACAGCAGCGCAGGTATGTTTGAATTTGTTGCTGGAGATTGTGTATCTCGATGATTTTTCACGATACAGTGTTTTGCAGATAGTTCCAAAAATAGAAATCAAGTGAAGGATTGGGGTACTCGACGGACCTTTGCAAACTGCTCCAGCATCCTGGAATTGTATATCTACTTTTGTACCTCATCAGCGTAGTGGAAATTGCGCCATTTTGCTCGTAAAAGCAGCAAAATTGCCATAAAAACTGTCAGCAGCGTTCCTCCCGCCTCTGTGCCCTGAAGTATGGTCGATAAATTGAGAGATTCCTCGTTCACCCGATCTGATGCGCCCTAATTTCTATTTTTGACTCATGACTTGCATCTATGTCACAAGACCAGGATAGAGGAGGAGACAGAGTAAACAGGGTAATCAGGGGATATACTTTTAATGTATTAATTTTTGGTAGGCCGTGATTATTATCACATTGACCAGTGATCAAATGATTTGTGAAAATGTAGGAAACAAATTTGCTCGAATGGAGGAAAAACAGACTATATTTCATCGTGGTTGGTAAGCCATCATGGAGGGAAAGAGGCCATTGCGGAGATAGAGACGTCGTTGTGATGACGATATTAGAAGCTATCTTGGCGAGCTGTATGTTCTTGCTAAAAAGTGGCTTGACCTTGCCCAGCGTGGAATCCAACGGCGAACGTTTTTACTACGGCGATGAACTTGCGAGCCCGTAAGCCATAGAGCTAGTTGGTAGAAAACAAAGGGGATTGTGTTACATGTGAGGAATATCCAAGAAGGGCAATTTATGAGAAGTTACACTGAACTGTCAACATACAAGACATGATGAGTTTTGTAGTTATTAAATAACAGCTTAAGTAGTGTTGAAGCGTCACCTATCGAGAGCAAAAGAATAAAAGAAGGAACATATTACAAAATAAAACACACATTTCATCGGGCCAAAAATCTGGACGGTTCCAACAAAATTGAGAAGGGTAGCAGCCCTGCTACTCAGAAGTATACGTCAGGAGAAATATACTAGTAGTTACTGGTTTAGCACACAATAGCTATAGCCAGTTGGGAACTATACGGCGAGCGAGAGAATTTCATACATCTCTGAATTTTTCGTTAAGTATGTTTAGTGCAAGATATTAGGGGATATTTAATACAAGGTGAAACAAAACCGTTTATTAGAAACAAGAAAATCACTTTTGGGGGTCGCCGAGCAGAAGGTACGGTAAAAGGGGGCGCGATATAAAAAAGGTTCAGAAACGCTGTTCTAAAGCAAAGTTAAAAAGTAATGGTGACAAGGCATCCCCTTGTTCCAATCCGTTGCGAATCTTGAAACTATCTGACATATTAGTACCTAACCGTACTCTGCTTATGGAGTCGCTGAGACACATCCTCACTAGTTGAACCCGTTTTTTTTTTTAATTCCAAGTCGTTCCAGAATATTATATAGCTTTTTCCTTTTGATAGAATCACAAGTTTTCTTAAAATCAATATTTCTTTTTAAAGATTTGTCTCAAAGCGAAGATCTGATCCAACATGAATCTATTCTTTGTAAATCCACATGGGTGATAATTAGTTCATTTACACTAGGGCGATTTCGCAGTATATTACTCAATACTTTAGGAGTGACTCGATTCCGCGGTGATTATTACAGTCAGATTTATCGCCATTTTTATAATCTGGAACTATGGTTGAGGTTTTCCATTCCTTTGGAAGCTTCTTTCTCCATATAGCATTTATCAGTTTATGCAGCTCTTTGACTAGTGCCATTCCTCCAGCTTTAGTTAATTCAGTTGAAATATTGTCTATTCCCGGTGATTTGAAATTTTAAATTTGTTTATCGACATTTCGAGGTTATCCGTTGTGTACATTAAGAAGTATATCGAAATGATTTTTCCACACTTCGATAATTTCAGTCGGACCCGCCTGAAGATCTAGACGTTCATTTCTAATAATCCCCAACATCGGCTGGTAATCTTTTCTTAACGATAAGATAAAATGAATTGTATGGGCGGTATTTTCTTAACTAGTTTACCCCTTTGTATAGATCTCTTATGTTATTTGTCTTTCGGTTTTCCTCTTTTATCTTTTGAATCTTCTGCGTTTCTGAACCCGCGTGCAGCGTTGCGTTTCGCTTTACTGTAGTGGTTGGTATTTGTTTCACTTTTATTACTTAGCAATCGCTGCCTTGCTTTGCTTCGTTCCTCATGAAGTCATTCTTCATCAAAGCAAGGCATGTTTTTCTGCTGTTTCTTCTCACCTGCACTGTCCTTCGCTGCGCCCTTCACTGTATCAACAATTACCTCCCACATGTATCTGATACCAATTTCGCTATTAATTTCATCTGTATTACTACTCGAGTCGGCTAAGATTTCGAACCTATTTAAGATTTCGAGAAGGTAGTCTGCCTTTACGCGTGGATTATCTAATCGTTTAGCTTCGAATTTAAGTTGTTTTGGTCCTTTGACGGTGTACTATTCGTGTAGTACAGTACACTTATACTATAAAGAATTCGAAATGATAGCGGGAATACCCCAGGGCACAAATTTAGGCTTGTTACTATTTTATTCATAAACGACCTCCCTGAATATATAGTAAGTTCTAACTAACCATTGTATGCAGATGATTTTAAAATACTGTAGTCTCTCAACTATGCGGCCTAAAGTGGCGGAAGGGCTGGCCGGATAACGAAGAAGCCGGATAGACCGGAGTTCAGTAACTATTAACTTCCTGCCTCACCCGTACCATTAAAAACTATTTTTGTACCAAATCAGCTCTTTATTTTTTCTACCCTCTTGGTACAGGCAAGTACTTTATAAACATTTCTTCTGTACCGTACCATGCGTTTTAATAATTTATCACAGAAAATAAAGTGCAAAAATAGTCCAGATAGTACGAAGACAGGATAGTCAAGAGTATACTGTATTGGTTAAAGTTGAAACATTTAAAAATTATCAACTATAAAATGATTTAGATAGCATAAATAGGTGGTGTCGCAGAAATGAACTAGATATGAATGTATTAAAAAAATGTAGTACAATTCTATTTACTATACCACGAATATTTATTTAGTTTCCTTGCTCAATTAGCAACACTATTTTACCAAGACCGGAAGTTAATTTTGACTCTAAACTAAGTTTAATTTTCATCTAATTATTATAACAGTAGAATCTTTGAGAATCCTAGGATTAATTTATAGAACAGAAGAGATTTCAGAATGACCAGCGTATACGTAAAGTTATTCGTTCGTTCGATCAAAACTTGAATATGCATCCATCGACTGGAATCTCACCACTAAAATTAATTCAGGATAAAATCGATTAGATTCCTCAGGCTCTTAACGAACAAAACAACTGAATTTTATCTTAAATTTAATTATTATGTGAACCTAATTCAATATTTTGAACTAATTACGCTGGAGAACAGAAGAGTCATTATTGATGAACTCATTCTTTTATAGCCCATAACTGTGCAGAGAGTAAAGACTTATTCTCCGAAATTGAATGGACATTTCCCTTTTCACCGTCCTTATATATGCTTTTGGAATTTCAGCTCTACTGTTTCTCGTTACGTAGAAATATAGCATGAACTACTGTGAAATTCTACCTCCTGTCATCCAACGAAACTCTTCTTCTGATTGGTTTGACGTAATCAATTTGTAGTAGTTCAGTAGATATATCTGTCTCACTCTGTAGTTTCTGTTGAAGACAAAAAAAAAAAAAAAAAAAAGAATATTCACATCACTTAAAGAAATAATTTAATATATACCATGACACAACACACCTGAACAAGTTGAAACAGTAAATAGGCCCTACCTGTTTTTATTAACGGAAGTGTCTGAAATGAATGACATTGTATTGTCTTACTTTGCAATGCTTCTTATAGCTATTCTATGTCGTGTTTGACGTGCTCTCAATGTGACGTAAATCGTTAACGCGTTTATTTTTCAATCTTTTTTTTTTCTTTCTTGGAAGGGTAATCGAAATACCTATCATCAAATATGTTTGTTTTTACTTCTACGAAACAGAATAGTAACTTCAGTGCAATAGTTCCAACTTATTTTTTTGTTTCTTACACCCCCCCCTCTATCTGTATATTTAATACCTCGAGCTCTACGTAACTTGAAAGTTGTTAGAAAACATACATTTTATGGAGTAAGCACTTGAATTTCAATATATTTCTGGCCTTCCAGCACATTATTGGCCTAAAAGAAATAAACAAATATAAATTCAAGTGCTTACACCTTAAAATGTATTTTTTCTCACAACTTTCAAAATGTGACTTTGATCGTTTTCCCCCTGAATTTGTTTTGTGTGCTCAAAATTCATTTAAATTGCTATGTCTACTTCCAGTCTAATTCAATATGGACAAAAGTTTCAGTTCTAACTCAGTTTTATACACTTCTTATCGCTGTGCGGCCCGTTTTTTTGTTTATTTCAGCCTTAATTCCTGAGTTACTCATCTAATAAAATATCGTACTCAGCATATAATAACAAATACTGCAAATAATATTTACGTTGTTTTGCAAGAATTAAGACATATATAAAAGAAGCAGGCCACACAGCGATATGAAGCTTAGAAAACTGAAATAGAATCGAAAATTTGGGTCATATTGGTTTCGACTCGAAGCGGACAAATGAGAGTAAGTGTCCTCTCCACTCCCTGGCTTAATATATTCATGAAATCTTCAACGGAAAGTCTGATCGCTTTTAGATAGAGGTCATTGGTTAAAACTTTCTTATTCACGAGAGCGTCTCGCTTTTCAAACTCCTTGACAGAGTTCAGCAGATAGCTAATAGAGGACAGTGCCACTGCGGGAGGGGGGGAAAAGACGCGTAGTTTACATCAACTAATGATAAATTTATCGCAAATTGGGATAGTTCATATTTCTCATGTTAGTTCATTATTTGTAATTTGTTTTGCCAAAGACTTGAAGGTCCCGGGTTCATGTCTCGGCAGGGGCATGATTGTGGATTTTAATGGTGAAAGGGCGAATCGTGACGGTCCTAAGTCCAAAGTTACTAGACAGGCCCATATAAAAATAAAGTTTACCAAAGTTTTGTAATTCGTTTTGTGTGCTCAAAATTCATTGAAATGTGTTATGCCATTGTATACATTAATAACTTCATGAAGTAATGCGTGTAACGACTTCTTAAAGTGTCGAGTACGTTACCTTGAATCCATCGCTAATCTTCGCAGTTTAAATTCGATTCAGATATGAGCTGTGAAGTGAGGTTGATTGGGGTTGTTAATACCGATTGAAGAGGATTTCGAAGTTAAATCTAAATGCAATAGATAAGTGAATACGGGCGACGGAAGCGTACACAACTGAATCTATTTTTACACCCCTCCGCACTGCACACAGTCAAGCCATATTCTCGAGTTTCATTTCTCGGCAAGATAAGAAATATTTTGATAGGGAAACTTATTGACGTGTTAATGAACAAAGGAACTACCAGGCGTATGTACCACTTAGACAATTTCGTTTCATCTATTTATATTGTCAGTTCTTAGCAATACAAAACAACTAAATAGTAACTTGCCTTTAGTTCAATGACAAGCAGTCTCCAGACTGCTTACGCCATAACATGACGGCGGTCTATTTAAACGCACGAGTGGGACCGTTTGGAAACAAGACTTGATATTTCTTGATATATTGAACACAAAGAATTGAAAGTGTTTTCCAAAGTCATTTTTAGCAGAAGATTTTTTTAATGGAATTAAAAATACTACCGGCTTTTGGAGAATCTGCATGTCGTATATGTGGAATAAAAATAAAAGAGACATATTTAATCAAAGCCACAGATGTTTCGAGAATAATGTAATAAATTTATTCTAAAGGAAGTAAAGCTACTGCATTATCTATTGAGCAAAATCTCTGTGTACTCACCCCACCGCCAGAGGGTAGTGAAATCCGAGATATCACCCCACTGCAACGTGTAACAGGATGGTGACTGTGCAGCGTGCTTTCAAAACTAAATTTAATGTGGATCCACCTCGAACAAGTCCATTTTGCAGTGGTACAACAATTTCACTGAAAAAGAATGCATTTGTGATAAAGAAAAACGACATTCAGTCTGTAAACTCGATTACGCGGGATATGCTGTAGAGCAGGCGTGTGCAACTTTAACAGTGGGTGGGCCAATCCCAGAGCACTAACTGGTGTCGCGGGTCTCACTGTGGGTATATCATTTTTACGACAATTTAATAGTATTGCATTCAATGATGGAACATGTTCATCGTAATTAATATCACAATAATACAAAACAACTCTTATAATGGGAACCAGAATATTTACTCACTAAAGACGAGCAGAATAATGTATTTACACTTACAATTTTAGTGGGAAATTTGACCCTTCATGTCCTGAACCGGTCTCTCAGCGTTCGGTGGTACACTCGATGTTCCAACGCGGAGGCAGTTTTCAAGGTGGACATCTGTTATCCTTGACCTCTCCTTGGACTTGACCCGCTTCAGGCGCGAGAAGAGTTGCTCACATAGATATGTGCTGCCAAACAATGCCATGACCCTCATGTTGAAAAGAGCTAAGTTGGGGTACTTGTTGCATGGAAAGTATTTCGCATAAAAATCTTGTAAGCAGGTGTCCTTAAATACCCATTTCAAAGCAACATTTTCCTGATGGTCAATGAGCTCCATCTGCAAATTGTCAGGAGTACTACTAACGTCAACGCTGAATGGTGATGAGAAAATACCGAATTTCACTTCCGCCGTACTGAAGTCTCTAAATCGGACATTAAATTCTTCAGACAAATCTGCCAATGAGTTTGCGTAGAAAGGGAAGTTACAGAATGATTTATCACGCTGCAACAGGGTTGGAAAGTGGGAAACACTCATTCTTCATTTGATTTCCCCACAGTTTTATCTTCCTTTCAAAAGATTTGAAATGTCCGTAAAATTCATAAGCCAACTGACCTTGTGTCGGACTTTGAATTCAGATCATTCAAGTGACAGGTAATATCCACAAGGAATGCAAAGTCACACAACCACTTTTCATCGCTTAAATGCGCCATAGGTTTTCTTTTCATGTCTAAGAAAAGTGCCACCTCTTTTATCAGATTAGAAAAACGCTGCAGCATCTTTCCCTTGCTTAACCAACGTACTTGAGAATAGTGGGTTAGATCTTCCTCCTCCTTTTCCAGTTCGTCTAGAAAGGCTTTAAATTGGCGGTGATTGAGGCCTCTCGACTTTGTAGTTCACACAAGAAACCACTGTATTCATGACATGGGCAAATTTCAACGTTTTGGCACAAATTTTCTCCTGGTGTAAAATACAATGGAAAAAAATACACGTTACTGATATCAATTTTTCTGTCAACTAATTCTTCCTTCATTTTTGTTACAGCCCCTACATTCAGTCCAACCATTGAGGAAGCTTCATCAGTCGATACCCCACACAGTTTTTCCCATTTGAGCTCAAATTCGTTGATTGCGTGCTTTACCTCATTGAATATATCTCCCCATAGTGCTACCGCTCATAGGTTGCAAGGCAAGCATTTCTTCTGTGCAATGAAAATCTTTATCCACCCCTCGCACGAAAATAGCCAACTGGGATGTCAGTGACGTCACAGCTTTCATCCAAAGCTATTGAGAACGCCTCGAATTCATTGACAAGATTCTTCATGCTCGATACAATATCGTCTGCCATGCTATCTATGCGCCTAGCAACTGTCCAGCGAGACAAACTTATTTGTTTAAACAAGCTGCTTTTATCTGGACATAAAACATCTGCAACTGCGACCAAACACTCTTTCACAAAGTTACCATCGTCGTTTTGTTTTTGGAAAGTAATTGCTGAACACACAAGTTTTTATTCAGGTTATTTATTTTGTCTTGGCGAAGCTGTCCTTGTAAACCATCAAAGCTAGAATGTTTTGAAATATAATGTCTCTTGATGTTATACTCCTTCATTACAGCAATAACTTCCTGACAAATAAGACAAAGGGGCTTACCTCTCTCATTGACGAAAAAGTAATCGTGAGTCCATTTTTCGTGAAACACGGGGACCTTCGGTGTCAACTTTCCTTTTCTTCTGTGACGATAACATTATTAACTATACCTACTAAGTTAGCACAACACAACACAAAAATCACACAAACACTACACCTCACGGTACAGTCACCTAACACTGCATCACACATAAGGAAGTCGTTAATAGTGTGCAAGCACACCTCACCTACGCAGGCAAGAACAAAAAATCCAACTGCCGTGGCCATGAACCGTTATCTTTCTCGTCAGCCGCACTCAAGGTCGGTGTAGCCAAGTTAGCGTCTTCAGGGCGTTGTCACGTTTCGTACTGCGTGATCGATGGAAAATTTCCTGTTCACCCTTAACAGATTTTGTAAAAAAAAAAAGAAATCCCGCGGGCCGGAAGATAGGGTTCGGAGGGCCGGGTATGGCCCGCGGGCCGGCTGTTGCACATGACTGCTGTAGAGTCAAGTCCGAAGTAAATTATCTCGTCGATGTTTGCCGAGTAACGTGTTGGGTGCACTTCGAGTGTGTGCGATACCATCTGATACCACATGAAACGTTGAGTTCATGCAGCTGTAGCCGCAAATAAGAATATTTCAATAAAGTTACATTCTATATCGGTTTGAAATAAAACATAAACAACTTAATTTTATATGGACCAGCCCAGTAACTTTTGACTTAGACCTGTCACGATTCGCCCATTTAAAGCCAGTTAAAGTTCACAAATATCCATGCCCCCCTGCCTAGATTTTAACCCTGGACCTTCATATTTGAAATCAAAGACTTTTTGTGCCCACCCTGTATATCGAGCTATAGTTCATGGACATAATATGGCGAAAAGGGTTTTCGGTGGGAGCATTAATGCATGAAAGGGGATTAGAGATAATTTAATTATATTTCAATTATTAATTTTATTTTATTCTCATATGTGCATTTGTTTGTTTACTTTGATTTTATATTAAAGTATATTTTATTAACTTATGCATTACACTACTCGGATTAACTATGTAGATTCATGCATTTCTTTAGCGATTAGTCAAAATTATGGTTTTACTCTATTGATAAAATGAGTAAAATAAAATCTAAGCTGGAATTTACTTTTTTAAGGATATACGCTGTGTATACGCTTGTTGTATTCTTCCTAATAATTAAGTAAATATGGTGAGATTCAAATAGGCATTAAAACGCTTTATTAAAAGATTACTTGATCTGTAAATATATAGCAGTTACGTAGATGTAATAATCTACGACAAGCTGAAGTCATTAATTGCTAAGATTGACCAAAATAAAGTTTTTATTAATACATCTACCAATAATTTATTCCAGGATATCCGCAGAAATCAACCAATTCTTACCAGTTGTTTCTTGGAATGATGGGCTGAATGCTGGAAACCTTATAAATAAGCACTCTGAAGATAATGGTTGGTGGGACGAGAAAGATGAGAGATGTTTACCTACTGAGGCGACCATGGGTGATAAAGAGAATCCACGAGACAATCTGCAAAATGATTGGGATCATAATAATTCAACAAATCAATTGAGTGGGCCATCGTCTGACAGTACAGTGTCTCATTCGTGTATTGAATGTAAACAAGTGTTCTCTTCCAGTTCTTTATTGAAGATGCACATGAAGTTGCATCCAAGTGTGCGAATATACAATTGTGAGAGGTGTAAGATAGGGTTTTCGAAGGAGAGTCAGTTAAAGAAGCATTTAAGTACGCATAAAGCACGCAGATATAAATGTAGCTTGTGTAATAATTTTTTTTCTCAAGAGAAGGAATTGAAGAGGCACCGTTATCACATGCATAAAAAGATCGGGAGTTTCTTTTGTATCAAATGTAATAAAAGTTTTACATGTAAACGAAGTCTTACTTCGCATTTAAGAACACATGCACTGTCCACGCCATACAAGTGTCGAAATTGCAAGAAAACTTTCCGATGTAGCAGTTCACTTAAATGGCATTTAGAGAGTCATGAAGTAGTGAAGAATCATGAATGCACGATCTGTAGAAAGAAATTTAGTTACAGAGCAAATTTGAATTCACATAGTAGGCAGCACAAGCCTCGACGGTGGAAGTGTTCGTTATGCAACGGTGTAGTTTCGTACAGGTCAAGAGAAAAGCACATGACGACTCATAGTACGGTTAAGGTATTTAAGTGTTCTCAGTGTGTACAAGAATTTTCAGGAATTGAATCGCTGGAAATGCATTTGGAAGAACACAAAGTCAAGAAAAAATACTCGTGTCTGATATGTGATCAAATGTTTTATTATGAGGATAATATTATTAGACACATTACCACGGTGCATGGAAGCCAGGACTCTCAAACGTGTGTAGCTTGTAACAAATCAATTAGTGATAAGTTAGAACTTTGTATACACATTCTTACTCACTGTGAACTGAAACCTTTCCAGTGTTCTTTGTGTAATGAAAAGTTCACTAAAAAATCTTCTCTTCAGTTTCATTTAAAAAAATCGCATGGAGGATCTGGCAACTTGGTCTGTTCCCAATGTAAGCAGGGTTACTGCTATCGTGAAGATTTGGTAAAACATTTAAGGACGCACTGTAAGGTATTTAAGTGTTCTCGGTGTGTCGAAGAATTTTCAGCAGTTGAATCGCTGGAAATGCATTTAGAACAACACAGAGTTAAGAAAAAATTCTCGTGTCCGATATGTGAGCAAATGTTTCATTATGAAAATAATATCATTAGACACATTACCACCGTGCATGGAAGCCAGGACTCTCAAACGTGTGTAGTTTGTGGCAAATCAATTAGTGATAAGTTAGAACTTCGTATACACATTGTAGGTCACTGTGAACTTAAACGTTTCCAATGTTCCGTGTGTAATGAAAAGTTCACTGAGAAAGCCTCTCTTCAGCATCATTTGAAAGAACATGCA
This sequence comes from Lepisma saccharinum, assembly GCA_022664845.1. Taxonomy (NCBI): domain Eukaryota; kingdom Metazoa; phylum Arthropoda; class Insecta; order Zygentoma; family Lepismatidae; genus Lepisma; species Lepisma saccharinum. The sequence continues at coordinate 17,114 of JAGDQP010004274.1, forward strand.
GAGTCTGACAATTTTGTCTGTTCCCAATGTAAGCAGAGTTACTTATATCAAGAAGATCTGGTAAAACATTTACGGACGCACTATGCTGAGAGAGGTAAACCCGATAGTGAGCGTCATCATGAATGTTCAGTCTGTAAAAAGACTTTCAAACGCGTGGAAGATCTTTCTCTACATGTAAAATTGTCTTGTAAGAAATCTGAAATTCATGAAAGTGTTGTTACCGAGCAAATCAAATTTCATAATAGAGGAGACGTTGAGTGCAATCTCTGTAATGAGAGCACCGGTGAGTTAATTTTTGTACAGCACGTACGTGACTCACATTCCGGTCCACGTTGTTGTATATGCATAGTATGTCAGAAATGTTTTAGTACAGAATCTAAGTTAGCGACATATTTCTGGCTACATTGCCTGTCAGGTTCCAATCCCCCACTCAGCTATGTTATACAGTCACCATCCATGGAAAGTGCTCAAGATGATTCATTAGGTGGATATTCCACGGTATTAGTGAGCGTGAAGTCCATTGGAAACAAGCCGACATCTAGTAGTATTTCACAAACTAGCTTGTCCCAAAATCTCTCGAATGAATTAGATAACGAAGAAATTAATCTATATGTCGATAAGGAAGTTGAAGCAACACCTAGTTTTTGTGTATTCGAAGTAATACCACCAAACCAGAAGCGAAGAGTAAGAATTGGTACTAAGGAACTTCCGCTCGCAACTGTTGTAGCCCGTAATTGAATACTCCTATGTCAGATTGATTATGTTCTCGAACTGTGATATGTTTAAATTTGCTAATATTATGAAGAGTGTGATTCAATTTTAAATCAAGTGGTTTTATTGGGTAGCAGTATATTTGTTGATCAAGAAATATTGTAATATTGGGCATGTTTTAGTGAATTGACAATTTCACTGGAAGTTGTTACGGTTAATCAGTATGTGGTGTGTTATCGTGACCAAGTGGAAATGAATTCCTGTGAGCAAGATGAAGGAAGCGACAATGTGTTTTCACATTGAAGCAATCGCAGGTGAAAAAGAGCTATTTTGTGTGTTCAACTTCTGCTATAAACATTATAATAAAGTAGGATAATAATATTCGGCGACAACGTTGGTGCCTGAAAACTATTGTAAATATCAATTGGACAGGAGTACAGAAAGTGCGTTTATGTAGATATGACTGGTAGGTAAGCGTTGTTTGCAATGACGTAAGTAATTATCTGCGATAATTTATACAATAAATAATGACAGTAAGAAAACTCAATGTTTTATATTAGTAATGTTTTTGAGTGATTTTTAAAGTATTAAGCGTGTGTGAAAGTGTACAATTACATTAAACTTTCAGGTTTTTTAATAATAGAAACGTATCGTTTTAAAGAATAGAGAAGTTAGCGGACAAGAAAATGCTGTAAACTCAGTGCGTTATTTTAACAACGTAGCTCGGATGGGGGAAAACGAAGAGTATATTCTATCCTGGTTGAAAGCCCGGATGGAAGGAGGCCATTGGGAAGACCTAGAGATCGTTGGGAGGACAAGAATAGATCTTCGTGAAGTAGGTGTTCGTGATGAAAACTGGCTTGATATTGCCCAGGATAGAATCCAATGGCGAACGTTTGTTACTGCGGCGATGAACTTGCGAGTTCCATAAACCATAGAGTTAGTTCGTTAGAAACGATTTGAATATTCTGTATTATTTAGGTTTTTCTTTGTTTCAAATGTGAATTGAACAGTATTTATACACATTTACAAGGGAATCTGTTGAACTATTAATTCTTGTGGTTTCCATAGATACCAGGAGCTGTATCTACACCCTATAGACGTGGCATATTATTCCATAGTGTAACATAATATATATGTCGTCACTTATTCTAAAAAAAAATTGCTATGAGAAAAGTGGATTTTTTCAGGAGAAACAAAACTGTTTTTTATGACATTTTTATGGTTATTTTCTTCGAATTTTTAAAAATATGCAATCAAATCCTGCAAACTTTTAATATTTAATATTAACTGTAAAGTACTTAATTATGTTTAATATGAACTAAAATGCACATAGTATTCTTTTTTGAACACACAGTGGGTGCTTCAGAATACGCGCCGAGTATTGTCCGGCAAGCTTTGTGCTGTGACCAATCTTAAAGGAAACTAAATTTCATTGTAACTTCTTCACGAAAACCTCGTTTATCCGGAAAGAGTTTCGAATAAATAATGATGTAATTTTTCGTCACTTTCAAAATACAATGCACACCATATGCAAGTGAGCGAGTCTAATTCTGCACAATGAAAGTGTTGTACTATAATTGATCTCAATCTACGTTAAAATATTTTTTCTTTTGTTAAATAAATTGTTACTGTATTTCTGTAGTTGCAGACGCTTATAACATAAAAGGGGCATTCCAGCTCAGATCGCCTAATGCCTCCAGGTCGACCATCTCAAATTTAAAAGATTTTTTCCCCTCAAGTACTATGGTCCAAGTGAGGAAGAAATGTAAAATATCTTTTTTGTATTCATTTCCATTCCTGAGATATAGGATGTCAAAGGAAGGTCGAAAATCATGTTCCATAAATAAATGTATAATTTCTGTTATTATTTTCCAAATGACGTGAAATTTTGACATTATTTCCTCAAAGACTGTTTAAAAAAATATTAAAGTATAGAGTATAATACGCATTCAGTACGTTAGCCCGCTGAGAATGGCCGTAAGATAAGATTAGAGTAGATCGCATTAAGTTACTACTAGTCCCATAATACTATAAAAGTAGTATCGCATCCATGACTTATAATTCCTTTTATTTCATGAACCATACTCCGCATAAACATTTAGCTGAGGTACATAAACAAATACTATGCATACCAGAAGTTCCTACATCCAAATCCAATTGTTAATATACAAGATCAGACTGGTAGGTTAGATACGATATCCAATTTATACACAGAATAGTTCTACCCTAGTATGTTAGTTGTACAGGACGTCTATCTTACTACAATAGGTTAGTCAGGATCATGTCAATAAATATCCAATACATATCTCGTATAGGTTCCAATATTAGTAGGTTAGTTCCAATTAAGTACGTGCACATTACATAAAGGTAGATTTCCAATCACTAACCATATTGATATCTTCTACACAGCCAAACCTAATGTTTGTTGACAGTGTTGAAAGTGAGTTTTCTCCACATGCAGTAATCTCAGAAAAGGTACTAATAACCGAATAATTAGGTATTACCTTCAACAGTAAATCAGTAGACAATCTCCAGCAACATTCCCATACGATTTGCTGCTTGATCTTATCCCTTAATTTACCTAATCTTGAAAAATACACTATCTTTCATATGTAGTCCAGTCATTTCATTCATTCATTCATTCATTTCGTAACAGCTGCTAAGCATAAAAGTTAATCTCATACAAGTAATATAGATATATCTAAAGTAGCTCCTAAAAATTCCGTGATTTTATCGGTCGTGACGTCATTCCATAGAATCTGAAATATTTAAAACGAAATCTTTTCACTCCTTAGTCATAGAGTATTAAATGTCATAGAACGTTCAACATAAATTAAAATCTTTAAAATCCATTCCAACAAAGACTACAGTTTCTCCCTACAATTTCAGAAGAAGTATTCTGTTTTCAGGTTTTATTACAGCGTTTGTTAAAGACATGAAAAACAAAAAAAAAACTGTTGTATCGCTTGTCGATGAAACATTAACGATGTTGGCAATTAATGATAGTAATAAAATTTTACCTGTTACATGAGAGTATGAGTCAAGATTCAATGAGAAGTTTGAACTTGGTTCCAGTATTCCTTCTTTATTTAAAAAAAATATCTTTAAAATATTTTAAAAAAAATTGTGCATAATACTCCATAGTTGAATAACAATTAGTTTAGTGATGTTGATAAACAATAAAAGTGTACGAAAATATTGTTGCTATGACATGAAGTAAGGGTAGAGATTTAATGCTAAAAGTTTCAACAAATTGTGGATGTTCTGCTATTCAAAAGCTGATGAAAGAAAAATATATGTATATAAACATGATTTCGTTTTGTTTACTGATGGGTCACCACTCCATGCCAAATCAGAAAGGTGAAATGTCACCCATAGTTTCCGATTTTGATGAAATTTTGTACATTGATTCTTTGAAGAGTTCTTAGTATAAATTCCAACTTACAGGTTTCTAGACCATGTTTATCCGGAGTTACATCGCTTCAAAGTTGGTATGTTTTTTCCTTAAATGTTGTCGCGACCGACGCTTTACGGAGACACACCAATTTCAATTTTATTTTTTCAGCCACGCTTTATGAACTGTGAAAAGTTATATGTTCCTTATGTAAAATTCGTCAGAGAATCCAAATTTTATAACAAAATTGTGGTAGAGCCAGTAGTTTTTGAGATATTGCTTTGATTGCGAAAAAAGCAGTTTCTGAAATGCTGTTCACCTTGCAACATAATACCGTGAATATCTCAAAAGGAACACCAGATACAGATATGATGAGACTTGCACTATTGGAAAGAGAAGAATTTCCTGTAGAATGATGTAATAAAAACAGTGGGTTCTCGATGGAAATTTTATCTCTAAAGCTTTTTTTTTTAATCATCATTATTATGTATGATGAGGTTGAGCTTGAAAAATAATACCATGAATATTTCAGGAAGAACACCAGATGCAAATATGGGACGTTCACCATTGGAAAGAGCGTAGACTGTACTATAGGGTGACGTAATGAAAACAGTGGAAACTCCACATGTAAAGCATTTTGTTTTTGTTTTAATATTTTCGTGGAAATGTGAGTTGGTCGGTTTGGAAACTGTAATGATTTTGCATGGACTGACTCCATACTCAAATTAATGACATTGAAACTCATTCCTTAGTTTTTATTTGATTACCTAATTAATAAAAAGTAATCGTGACTACTTAAAAAAAAAGACTACACAAGAAGAGTAAGGTATACATATTTCTATTTTGTGTGTTTTAGTTTTCGTAAAGGATGTGAAATATCTGTTGTTTCATATTGCAGCAGTATTTTTTTTTTAAGGGCAGCGGTGACTTAAAGATGGAGCTTTTACCTCTGTTTCTTTGGGTTGTCGGTCCGATCCCTGCTCGTGCCATGTTGACTTAGTGCTGGACAAACGCATTATGTGTGGTTTTCTCAGGGTTCTCCCGTTTCCTCCAACTTTCGTTATTCCCCAATCATTCCATCATTATTTATGCGGCCTAAGCCAAAGTTGTCTAAAGATTAAATTCAATATTCAAGTAACTTATTTTACTTGATATCACTTCTTTTGTCAGAAATAGCGCAGTTTAAGAAACAATAATAATAATAATGATTTCAACTTTTATGCTTTTAGACACCAAGAAATTCGTATACCTATGTTTTATAGTGGTAACCAAGAATCTGTAATTGAGTATATTATTTTATTAGTATGAAAATGTACAAAAATAAAGCAAAAGTTATAAAAGGTCTAATAATTCACAAAAGTATGTATGTGATGCTGTGTTTTTGTTCCCATACGTTGTTTATATAGTCTGGTATTATTTTTAATTAAAAATAAGTAATTCCTCCTCTAAGTGGTGTATTAGAAAATTTTATTGTGCCCGTACTTCGAGTTTGGGGGAAATGCACTTCAAAGTGTAAGTGCAGGCTGCAAATATTGTCAATATATGCGACGGAAACTACCATTAGATAATAAATGGTAATTTATAATATACGTGTCCTTTAACCGAGAACGTGATCCTCAACATGTTGTCTATCATACAATGAGCGCCATTCACCGTTTACGAACTTTTCAAGTTATGTTTTACGGGAATTACAGTCGGAAAGTGTATAGAATCTTAAACAAGAAAGCTTTAGGTCACCATATGTTTTCTTAAGAACCACAGACATTTGAAAGAAACCTTTGTTGTTTCGACCCAAACGCTGCCACATCTGTCTTTACTATTTTTCCCTTCCTTTCTCCTTGTCTTCTTCCTTTTTGTGTTTGGAAAAAGATACGACCAACTTTTGCTTCGAGAAAGTGGCAACGCCAGAGAAAATTTCTTTTCGGAATCTTTCTGGTGGTCGTGGCTATGTTTGATTAACAGCAATTGATAAGGGTCCGGGTCCTTCACAGAAGGCTTTCATGATACGATTCCTACAATATTCTGAATGTCAGCATGTGACGCTTGCAGTAACTTTTGATTAAAGATGGTGGGTGACATGTTCGCTAAAGTTTCTCAAAATTCTTTTCATTATTCTTACAACATTGGGTGATTCGTACAGTCCGTGAAGTTCTTCATTATGCAGTCTCCTCCATTCCCCAGTCAGCTCGTCCAGTTTCGACCCGTATATCTTTCTCGAGACCTTTTTTCAAACACTCATAATTTATGTTCATTTGCTAGGGTCGTCCTCCAACTTTCGCAGTCTAAAAGCATTACCGGCAGAATAATCGTTCTGTATATTTTGAGTTTCAACTTTCTTGATATTAATCGCGAGGTGAAGGCTTTCTGGACTGAATAGATACATGCGTTGCCCGATACTCAACGACCTTTTATTTCATCCGTTCTTTCGTTCTTTCTTGTTACATGTGCTCCTAAGTATTTTAATTTGTTTACTTTCTGCATGTTCTCGTTTCAGTTATGTAGAATCTAATTCCGTTATTTCCTGTGTTTCGGCTATCATGTATTTTGTTTTCTCTGTGTTGTAAAACTATCTCATCGCAAGCTTCTACTAAGACCTTGGTGTTACTTTGTAGTGTCTCTATATCTTCCCCTATTAAATCTACATAATTATACGATTCAAGCCATTCAACGTTCGTTCCTTTTTGTCCTCTTTTTACTTTTAAAACCGCTTATTCTAATGCAAAGTTAAAAAATAATGCTGACAAGGCATCACCTTGTTTCAATCTGTTGCGAATCTTGAAACTAATCTGCGTATTTAACCGTACTCTGCTTATGGAGTCGCTGAGACACATCCTCACTAGTTGAACCAGTTCTTTTTAAGTTCCAAATCTTGCCAGAATATTCAATAGTTTTTTCCTGTTGATAGAATCATAAGTTTTCTTAAGATCATAGAAAAGCAGGTGAACAGTCCCATTGTATTCCCATTTCTTCTTAAAGGTTTGTTTCAAGGCGAAGATCTGATCCAACGTGAATCCATTTCTTCTAAATCCACATTGGTGATAATTATTTCATCTACGCTTAGGCGAGTTCGCAATATATTAATCAGTAGTTTGTAACATGTTGGAAGTGACTCGATTCCGCGGTAATTATTACAGTCCGATTTATCGCCATTTTTATAATCGGGAATTATTGTTGAGGTTTTCCATTCCTTTGGAAGCTCCTCCTTTCTCCATATAGCATTTATCATTTTTTCAGCTCCTTGATTAGTGCCGTTTCTCCAGCTTTAATTAATTCAACTGAAAATTTGTCTATTCCTGTTGATTTGAAAATTTTAATTTCTTTATCGACATTTCGACGTTCTCCGTTGTGTACATTAAGAAGTTGATCGAAATGATTTCTCCACACATCGATAATTTTAGTCTGATCCGCCTGAAGATCTAGACGTTCATTTCTAATAAACCCTAACATCGGCTGGTAAATCTTTTCTTAACGGGTAAGGGGTACAGAGGGGTAATCTGTACAAAGGGGTAAGGGTTAAGCTTTTCTTACTCCTTACCCCTTTGTATAGATCTCTTATGTTATTTGTCTTTCCGTTTTTCTCTCTTATCCCCTGAATATTCTGCGTTTCTGAACCTGTGTGTGGCATTGCGTTTCGCTTGTAGTGGTTGGTATTTATTTAGCTTTTATTACTTAGCCATCGCGCGCCTTTTCTTGTTTTCGTTCCTCATGAAGCTTAAGGCATTCTTCATCAAACTAAGCCTTGTTTTTCTGCTGTTGGTTCTCACCTACACGTTCCTTCACTGTGCTCTTCACTGTATCAAGAATTCCATCCCACATGTTACTGACATCAATTTCGCTATTAATTTCATCTGTATTACTACTCGAGTCGGCTAAGATTTCGAACCTGTTTGAGATTTCGAGTAGGTAGTCTGCCTTCACGCGTGGATTATCTAATCGTTTAGCTTCGAATTTAAGCTGTTTTGGTCCTTTTACGGTTAGGCTATATCTGGTGTAGTAAAAAGTAATCCATTATTTTGCCAATAGATGGCTTCAGTAATCTGTATCTCGCGTTGTATAAGTCCGACCGGGTTCAACGAGATGGCGTTCAAACGATGAGATTGCGTACTACAAACACTGTTCAGATAGTTGTGATGAGTTGACTCAGTGTTGTGTGAGCGCGCGTCAAAATGGACACTAGCAAAGAGAAAATACGCTATATTTTACAGTTTTTCTTCGATAAAGGCGAAAACGCAAGCCAGGCGGCTGCAAATGTGAATAGTGTTTATGGTCCTGATACTGTAACAGCCAATCACGCGCAATTTTGGTTTCGTCGATTCCGTTCCGGTAATTTTGACGTCAAAGATGTGCCACGCACTGGAAGGCCAAGTGTCGAAAATGTCGATAAAATCATGGACATTGTCGCGTCCGACCGTCATGTAAGCACTGTTTCGATTGCCTAAGAGCTAAACATTGCACAAAAAACCGTGTGGAACCATTTGCATAAGGCTGGATACACAAATAAGCTTGATGTATGGGTGCCACACGAGTTAACGCAAAAAAACCTCATGGACCGAATTTCCATCTGCGAATCGCAACAAAAGCGACCCATTTCTGAAGCGGTTGGTGACTGGTGATGAAAAGTGGATCACTTACGACAACGTCACGTGAAAACGGTCGTGGTCGAAGCGCGGTGCGCCGGCGCAAACGGTGCCCAAGCCAGGATTGACGGCCAGGAAGGTTTTGCTGTGTGTTTGGTGGGATTGGCAGGGAATTATTTACTATGTGACCTAAATCGGATCATTCTAACTATGGTAAGTCGAGCCTTCAATGTCATGCAAAAATAATGGATTACTTTTTACTACACCAGATATTATTCGTGTAGTATAGTACACGTATACTATAAAGAATTCGAAATGATAGCAGGAATACCCCAGGGCTTGTTACTATTTTATTCATAAAGGACCTCCGTGAATATAAAGTAAGTTCTAACTAACCATTGTATGCAGATCATTTTGAAATACTGTAGAGTCTCAACTATGCGGCATAAAGTGGCGGAAGGGCTGGCCGGATAATGAAAAAGCCGGATATCCCGGAGCTCAGTAAATATTCACTTCCTGCCTCACCCGTACTATTAAAAACCATTTTTGTACCAAAACCAGTTTTTTTATTTTTTCTGCCCTCTTGTTACACTTTATAAACATTTCTTCTGTGCCGTACCATGCGTTTTAATAATTTCTCACCGAAATATGAAGTGCAAAAATAGGGCAGATAGTACGAAGACAGGATAGTTAAGAGTCTACTGTATTTATTAAAGTTGAACCATTTAAAAATTTAAATAGGTGGTGTTGCAGAAATGAACTAGATACGGATATATAAAAAAATGTATACAATTCTATTTACTGTACCACGAATATTTATTTATTTTCTTTGCTCAATTAGTAACACTATTTTACCAAGACCGGACGTTATTTTTGACTCTAAACAAAGTTTAATTTTCATGTAACAGTAGAATCTTTCAGAATCCTAGGATTAATTTATAGAACGGAAAGACTTCAGAATGACCAGTGCATACGTAAAGTTATTCGTTCGATCGAAACATGAATATGCATCCATCGACTCGAATCTCATTACTCAAATTAATTGTCAGGACAGATCAGTTAGATTCCTCAGGCTCTTAAAGAACAAAACAACTTGTTTTTAATCCTAAATTTAATAATTATGTGCACCTAATTCAGTATTTTGAACTAATTACGCTGGAGAACAGAAGAGTCATTATTGATGAACTCTTTCTTTTATAGCCCATAACTGTGCAGAGGGTAAAGACTTATTCTCCGAAATTGAATGGGCATTTCCCTTTTCACCGTCCTTATATATGCTTTTGGAATTTCAGCTCTACTGTTTCTCGTTACGTAGAAATATAGCATGAACTACTGTGAAATTCTACCTCCTATGTCATCCAACGAAACTCTTCTTCTGATTGGTTTGACGTAATCAATTTGTAGTAGTTCAGTAGATATATCTGTCTCACTCTATAGTTTGTTCTGAAGACGAAGAAAAAACACGAAAAAGAAAGAATATTCACATCACTTAAAGAAATAATTAATATATACAATGACACAAAACGCCTGCAAGCTGAAACTGTAAATAGCCCGTACCTGTTTATATTAACGGAAATGTCTGAAATGAATGATATTGTATTGTCTCACTTTGCAATGCTTCTTATAGCTATTTTATGTCGTGTTTGACGTGCTCTCAATGTGGCGCAAATCGTTAACGTGTATATTTTTCTATTTTTTCTTTCACCGAAGGATGATCGAAATACGTATCGAGAAATATGTTTGTTTTTTTGTTTCTACGAAACAGAATAGTAACTTCAATGCAATAGTTCGCACTTACAATTTTTTTCTTACACTCTTCCCCCCCCCCCTCTATCGGTATATTAAAAACCTCGAGCTCTACGTAACAACACTGGAGTGAATGCTTAGTGTTGAGAGATAGACGCCAGAGCAAATATTTGAAGAGCACCGTACAGGAAACGCAATCAAAGTCACATTTTGAAAGTTGTATATTTCTGGCCTTCCAGCACATTATTGGCCTAAAAGCCAGAAATAAATATAAATTCAAGTGCTTACACCTTAAAATGTATTTTTTCTCACAACTTTCAAAATGTGACTGTGATCGTTTCCCCCCTGAATTTGTTTTGTGTTCTCAAAATTCATTTAAATTGCTATATCTACTTCCAGTCTAATTCAATACGAACAAAAGTTCCAGTTCTAACTCAGTTTTATACACTTCTTGTCGCGGTGCGGCCCGTTTTTTATTTCAGCCTTAATTCCTGAGTTATTCATCTAATAGTATATCGTACTCAGCATGTAATAACAAATACTGCAAATAATATTTACCTTGTTTTGCAAGAATCAAGACATAAATAAGAAAGCAGGCCACACAGCGATATCAAGCTTAGAAAACTGAAATAGAATCGAAAATTTGAACAAATGAGAGTAAGTGTCCTCTCCACTCCCTGGCTTAAGGGGTCATTTCTCGGTTTTTATTCTCTGCTAATTTTACATTAATTATATAGATTTTAGTTCCAAATAACAAAATAGACCGTGTTTGCTTGATTGTCAGTGATGTTTGCAAAAATGTGCTGATTAATTGAATAATAATTACTATTTAATTATGCCAGTTAATTTCGTAGCCTAATACGTAAGGAATCAAAGAAATAACATGAAACAAAAACATTTGTTTCCACAAGCATTGTACTTGGACATGAAACCATTGACAAAGCCTGGAAGTTTGCAGATTATTTTATATAAATTGTTACATGTATGTATGTACAGTCAGTATGCCCATTTCTTGTATGCGCCTTCCAGATACTTGGCTTTAGCTTTCGTTCTTGTGAAAGATTTTTATGTTTTTAATGTGCAGTTTTGTTTAAATACTAGATTAAACATTTGTCTTTGCCTCAGAATAATTTTCCTTCGTTTCAATTATGTGTAATTCACAAACTCTACGTAGAAGTGAAGTAAGGTGTCAAATAGTCTCAAATTCTCTTCTCTACCATCCATCCACTACTGCCAAAGGTGGCAGTTTCTCACATTACGTAGAATGCATCCTTGGTTTTGTAGGGAAGTCTCAAATTTTTGTTTGTGTCTTTGCTATTTAGAAAACAGACATTCGACCTTGACCATAGAGGGGAGAGTAGACCTTTGCTCTCTCCCTCCCTCCCTTCTTAGGTAATAAATAGACCTTTCCAGTCCAACAAAGATTTCTGACCTTCTCTGATTTGGCAGAAAAGGCAAGCTCATCATGGTCTCCAAGTAGCAGTTTGCATCGGGTGCCCCCCCCCTATACACACACACACACGCACACCTACACATACACACCTACTCACTCAGTCACTCTCATTTTGCTGAGGGTTTCTTGCAGATGGTCTGCTTGGCAAAGAAAACTGTTCAGAGCACTGACTGAAGAAGGCTTTTTCTCTAGAGTTTTTGTATTTTTGAATGCATTGCAGGCAACCTGTAATCTGTTTAATCGGTAATACACATTGATAGAAATGTCACTTTATGAGGAAAGGTGTATTTACATAAAGTGACCGTTTCTTCTCAAGCCCAAAGCAGGACACTTTGTAATATTTCATGACGTAGCCAGGAGACTCCCCCAAAGCCTGCCGAGTTGGCAAATTCAAGACTGATGCATATATAAAAATTTTAGTCCTTTTCATCTTTATCAAATGAAAGGAGTACTGCGCATCAGGGCTGTTTTCTGCCACTCAACCAATTCTAATGAAATTTTTGTATGTAATAACAAGATCATATGCGAATTCCAATAAGCCAAATCCTATGTGCATATCACTTCCGGTTATCATGGAAAGCGCGTCCAAAAATGACCACTCCCGGATTCAAATTTTTATAATGTTGCTAAAAATAAATTATGATATCTCAAGAATGGCGTAAGCTTTCAAATCCAAATTTCTTGTGGAAAGTGCTAATGTAATGATCATGTCACAGTGTAAACTAAACTGATATAGCCTACTTCAACCGCTTTGGAGATAAACATTAATTTCATTATGCAAACGTTCAATTTTACTTATAAAAAATAACCTTTTCCAGGAAACTATTGTTGAACCATCAGCCCCCACTAGTTACAAAACGATACCTCGCTCAAATAATCTCCAGGTAATGTAGAAGAACGTATTCAAAAATCTATTTGTAACTCTTGGGGCTGGTGGTTATAAGAAATATTTTATACTCTAAAGATGAGTACCTCACGTTGAAGTAGGCTATATGTTTGAAATTCAGCTAAATAAACTACCATAACCAAACCACATTTTGTGTGGCAAGTACGGATATTATGAACATATCACAGTAAAAAATTCTAGTTGATAACTTCAGTCCTGTTTGAAATAGAAAATATTTAATGCCTACTCGCTAAATAGGAACAAGGACGCTAAAATAGCGGCACACATGCTTAAAACCGACATCGAAGAAACGCAAGCATGACTTCAAAAGGAAGACATTTTAATCATCGACAGAGATTTCCGGGATTCACTCCATCTTCTAACTGACTTAGGTTTCCAATCAGGAGCGTTGACGTAGCATTTGGGAGGTCGTGGGTTCGATCCCAGCGGCCGGCCATCCTGTCTGAGGTTTTTCCAGGGGTTTCTCTGTCACACCATGCAAATGCAGGGATGGCACCTTCAATATAGGTCCTGGCCGACGCTTTTACGAATCCTTTCCCCTATCCTATCCCGGCCTGAGACTTAGATGCTTAAAGGCCACAAATAAAATTCAACTAAATTAAATTCAGGAACTCGTGGATTTCTGACTGGAAACCTAAGTCAGATAGAAGATGGAGTGAATCCCGGAAGCCCCTGTCGACAACGAAATTGTCTTCCTCTTGAAGTCATGCTCGCATTTCTTCGATGTTGTTTTTAAGCATGTGTAACGCTATTTTAGCGTCCGTGTTCCTAGAGTCAGCGAGATAAGCAGCAAATATTTTCTATTTTGTATACGCCTGAAGTTATCAACTACAATTTTTTATTGTGATATGTTCATAATATCCGTACTTGTCATACAAAATGTGGTTTGGTATTGGTAGTTTATTTAGCTGAATTTCAAACATATACTTCGAAGTGAGGTACTCATTTGGAGTACAAAATATTTCTTCTAACCACCAGCCTCATGAGTTACAAATAGATTTTTGAATATGTTCTTCTACATAATATGGAGATTATTTGAGCGGCATATCGTTTTGTAACTAGTGGGGGCTGATGGTTAAATAAAACAGAGTATCCTGGAAAAAAAGCAGTTTTTATAAGTAAAATTGAATGTTTACGTAAGAAAACTAATTTTTATCTCCAAAGCGGTAAAAGATATTGTCTTTCAGTTTACGCTGCAAAATGCCCATTATATTAATTAGTACTTTCCACATGAAATTTGGATTTGGTAACTTACACCATTCTTGAGATACCACAATTTATTTTAACAACACTAGAAAAAATAGAATCAGGAAGTGTCATTTTTGGACGCGCTTTTCATGATAACCGGAAGTGGTATGCACATAGGATTTGGCTTATTAGAATTTTTATATAATCTCGTTAAACATACAAAAATTCATTAGAATCGGCTGAGGGGCAGAAAACAGCCCTTATGCGCAGTACTCCTGTCAAGTATCAATAAGAATAATATAACATCTAGAAAAAGTTGAAAAAATTATATATACGACTGATTGTTAGTTACATTATGAAAGTTCAGAAGAGAGGAATTTATAAGTGATTTTCCAGCCATATAGAAATAGTTGGTAAAACACATTTCAATATTATACAAGTTGTCATATTTTACGCAGAATAGACGTTTTTACCAACTTTCTTTACTAGTTGGCAATATTCTTATGCACGACCTACTTTTACATTATGAAATTTCAGAATATAGGATCTTACAAGTCTACTCAAAAACATCTAGTGAACCAAAGTGCTAATAGCTGGGCACAAAGAGGACAACTACTGGTTAGTGTGCCAAACTCTATTGGTCAGTTTGCGGTTTTGCAACAAATTAAATGAATAAAAGATACATGTTTTGCATTTTTATTGTTTCACTGAATAATTAATTTTAGAAAAGGTCTAAAGTTAGCCATAAACAGAAAAATAGAACCTGAACAGATCAACACTTAAAGTTTCAAAACTAAAGTGTCGTCGTTGAAATGGGCTCGGCGAGACGAGTATACAGTAGATAATGCAGGTAACAAAGAGAGGTACCCAAAATACCGAGGGGGATTTTAAAATCAGGAACTACTAAAGACTAGGAAGATGAAATTGAGGTATCGCTGGAAAGGTCTCTGCGAGGCGAGTTCACTACGTGCCATTACGTGCTAGCAGAAGGAAGCCAGCAGACGTCCTCGTTACATTACATATGAATTATAAATTAAAATTACACATATTGGAAAGTTTCGGTTGTAAGATCTAATGTGATCTTTCAGATCATAAGGGAGAAGATAATATTTTGGTTAACTTTTTCTTCTATGGGCAATGTTAGTAACTTTTGACCTTGACCTGTTACGATTATACGAGGTCAACGCTTGTTAAATTCCACAAACATCCATGCCCCAGGTAGAATTCGCACCCGCAACCTTACAGACGTTGGTCTAATGCCTCAGACCACACGACTACCTCGGTCGGCTATAAGAGGAGAATAATCCAACCATTAAAATTAATTATTAAGGACTTTTTTTGCCTGACTAATTGCAGCTGAATTATTCTCTGCCTTAGCGGATGAAACTCTTAATATCACCTACACGGCAAAGTTGTTAACTACGTCAATGATGAGTATGATTTCTTAAAAAGCAGTGACTCAGTAACAATCTGGCAGATTTCCCCTAACTGGAAAATTTTGAAGAAACAATGTCGGGATTTAGTTAAAACGATTTGTCAAATCTGATATATTTTGGTGTTAATTCAGAGATATAATTTAATGAGAAAATGATGAAAGTAGAAGTTCGCTAGGAAATTTATATATATATATATATATATCCACTCCTGGATGAAGGCCTCCCCCTTTTCTTTCCACATATCTCGGTCTACTGCTATCCTCATCCATATAACTCCTGAAAAACGCTTGATTTCATCTACCCATATAGCATTTGGACGTCGTCTCGCTCGTTTCTTTTCTCTAGGAATCCAATGTAGTACATTTGTCGTCCACATTCCATCTGTTCGTCTAGCTATGTAACCGGCCCATCTCCACTTCATGTTCTTCGCAGTCTTGATTGCATCCTCTACCTTTGTTTGTGCGCGAATCCATTCATTTGTCTTCCTATCCCTCCTGGTTATTCCTAGCATGCATCTCTCCATTGCTCTTTGTGTGACTCTCAATCTTTGAGTCGTTTGCGCATTCAATGTCCAAGTTTCACAGCCGTACATCATTACAGGTAAGACACATTGATTATAAACTTTACGCTTCAGACACACTGGAAGTTTGCTTTTGAAAATAAAGTGTAGTCTTCCAAAAGAACTCCACGCCATTTTACATCTATTTATTTCATCAGTTAACTTGGCATTCGATGTTTTGAGCTGGTCTAGGTAAACATACTCTTCAACTATGCCTATTGTCTTTTCACTAATCTTTTATTTCCCTTTTTGCAGCATGTTGAATGTATATGACCTTTGTTTTACTTAAATTCATTTTAGGGACTATTTTCGAACTCTCATTATTCAGTTCTTCCATTCTGGTTTGTAGTTCTTTCGCATTTGAAGCAAACAGGACTATATCATCAGCGAACCGTAGGTGATGAAGATATTCGCCATTAATTTTAATTCCAACTTCATCCCAGTTTAAATTTTGGAACACACTCTCCAGGACCGCACAAAACAGCTTTGGGGAAATTGAATCTCCTTGCCATACCCCCTTTCCAACTTTAAATTTTTCACTTTCTTGATTTACTCTAATGACAGATGTGGCAGTTCAATAAATGTTTCGCAGTAGCTTGATGTACGCATTTTCGATGCCTTGATGTTCAAGTGATTTAAGTACTGCTGACAAGGAGACCGAATCGAAAGCTTTTCCGAAATCTATGAATCCCAAACATAGTGGAAGTTCATATTCATTAGTCCTTTCCATAACTTCGTTCAATGTTTGTATGTGGTCCATTGTGTTAAATCCGTGACGAAATCCGGCTTGTTCCCTTCCCTGGTTAGACCCGTTCAATACGATTCAAAATAACTTTGGTAAACATTTTGTATAGAACTGACAGTAAACTTATTGGTCTGTAGTTTTCGACGTGTTCTTTGTCGCCTTTCTTGTACAACAAAATTATAACAGCATTATTCCAACTTCTGGGTATTTCTCTCTTCCTCAGGCACATTGAGAATAATTTAGCAACTTCCTCTTTCATCTTTTCACCTCCCCATTTAAACATCTCTGCTGTGAATCCATCTTCTCCTGGCGACTTTCCGTTCTTCATCCCTCGAAGTACTTTATCCACTTCTTCTTTCATTACATCTGGGACATCTACATCATTTTCTTCTGAGTATTCATTTCCTAGCTCTTCTTCGTAGTAGTACAATTCTCTGTAGAAAATTTTCAAATATTTTTATAATTTCTTCCTTATTTCGTGTTACGGTCCCGTATGACTACATACTCTTTTCTTTCCCTATCAGGAGCTGCTGTTTTGTTTTCTTCAGGCTCTTGTTCTCCTCGATTGTATTTCTAACAAGATTTTCGTTGTATCTTCGTACATCCTCTTTTTCTGAGGTTGTGCAACACACTCACTCAATTAAGAACAATCATATTCGACTGATATTGAATTATTTAGGATCAATGGGAACACTATATTTTATGTCCGCTTACGGAAAGCGCATTTTTGTGGTATTATGGAGAGTGGAAATGTTTCACCTATAGCATAAAAATTATGAAGTATGAAAATACTAATATAAAAGTATAACGCAATCCATGATTTTACAGAATTAACCCAATTTGTGTTCGAAGCAATTATCCATATTTCTTTATTGAACAATTTCACAAGTTCACATTGAAGGCACGTAATGAAGTTAATGCATTTATAATTTATTCGTTATTTTTATTCGATTAAATTAGTATTTTTGTTACGATTAACCGTTGTACATATTCTTACAAAGGAAACACCTTCAGCTTCACCTAGTAGAAGCTGTGAATAATGCCAAAGATGCTGTTATAAAGTTTGAAAGAGCTAAAGCAAATTGTCTGAAGGAAAACAAAGCAAGTCGTAGTATATTT
The DNA here is from genome assembly GCA_022664845.1 of Lepisma saccharinum. NCBI lineage: Eukaryota > Metazoa > Arthropoda > Insecta > Zygentoma > Lepismatidae > Lepisma > Lepisma saccharinum. The sequence goes on from JAGDQP010004274.1 coordinate 34,952, forward strand.
GAGTTTAGAAAAATGTACGAAAATATTTACAAAAATCCAGAAAATGAAGTCTAATTACAGTATACGACATGCCCTTTCACGCATGCATCCCGAATTTTTCTTAGAGTTTTCACGAATTTTGGGGAGGTTCAAAGAAAATCTGGATGTGAAAATTAGATAACAAATACTGCGTCTTTTAAAATTACACCAACAAACTTGTGGAGGTGATTCCTTACATCAAAACAAGACGAAAATTCCTCAGACAAATTTTCGAAATGTGTTTAGTTTCGAAGCTTAAGGGTCCCGAAAGCGTGGGAAAATGAACTTCAAACCTTCACATATCTAACATCACAAAAAGTAGAGTTGATATGGCATGGTTCCGTCAAAGACTAAATCCAGTGTTTGATTTGTGCAATTTCCCGAGAGGAGGAAGAATTAGTGAGATACGTAGTATACGATATTTTGGCATTGTCTATATCCCAGGTTAGAGGTATATTTCTGTAAAAACTACCAAAGAAAATTTTTGCCGAGAGGGGGGATAATCCCAACCATCCCCCGCTACAAATCGAACACTGACTAAATCTACACTATCCCAAAATGCATCTTTCAAAATCCCACAATGGGCGCGCAAGGGATTCCCCAAAGAAATTAGAGGATTCCCAGAAATTCTTTAAAGATGGTCGAAATGAGCATGAATTGGAAGGTTTTCACCAGGAAACAATTATTCGTTTGAGCAAACTCGATATCTCAATTAGATTCCATACACCAAACAATTTTTAAAAATGCGTCGTTGCATAACAAGCAGGAGTAAGAATTGCATAATTTAATCGAATGTTTTATTTGTTATCAAAGAGATCAAATATCATTGTCCGATTGGATGCTGAGAATGAAGTATATCGTCCTTACACGGGAAGTCTTTCAACTCATGCTATTTTCGATCCACCTCTACTTCAGAAATATTCCGGAATCTCCTACTTCTTTTGGGGAATCCCTTGCGCGCTCATTGCGGAATTTTGAAATATGCATTTTCAAATAGTAGGAAAGGTTTAGTCTTTGAGGGTACCGCGCCGCATCAGCTATACTGTTCGTGGTGTTAGAAATATGAAACTCTAAGAATCATTTCCCCACGCTTTCGGCATCCAGTAGCTCCGAAAATATGCACATTTCGAAAATTTGACACACTAATTGCGAATTTTGAAAGCGAAACTAATAAAAGTGCAATGGAAGCATATCAAATTTCCAAGCTTTAATAAAGTGCTTCAGATTTTGTACAACCTGCACCCACATCTACGCCAAAGATTATATTTTATACTCTGAAACGAATAATTACGTATATCTTTGAAAAGCTCAAACTTTCAAATGTGCCTGAACGGTTTGGTAGTTTTACAAGAGAAAACTGTCATCAAAGTAAGCGTATAAGTATTAGTAAATGTTGGTCTAGAAACTCTTCGCTCTTTACAAAATCCAGCCTGATGTTTCAAATATAGCTAAATTTGTATTAGAATTATGGCTGAACTATGCAAAATATACGGATGTAACATATTCATGCATTTAATACTTTCCGGCACAATACCGAAATTATGCTGTTCTAAAATTATAGAAAAACAGTCCCTAAATATATTGTTTTTAAGAAATTTGTTTTGCTGGGTTGCATAACTGACACGGATATGATTTTCTATATATCCCCTCCCTTTAGAAATTCTTATCTACGCTACCGGAATGGAACGAGGGGTCGCATCCACGGATCATATTGTCAGCGTTGTAGAAGTCAAGGCTCACAGTGAAAGCTCAATTCTTGCAAAGATCAACTTTACAATTCTTCCTTTATGTGGTTTTGTTAATTACGGCTGGTCAATCAATTCTCTTGACACAAATATATGACAGTTTCCTACGCATCAATAATACAAGAAGCTTGCAATCACCCTAGTTTAACATTAAGGGAGAGGAGAAGGGGGTATTGTATGAAGTTCGTCGCGATGGTATGGCAGGAGCTGTTGTCCACTTGTTCCATAGAGGTGAGAGAGAAAATGAATTTAGTTTTATTTATGGCATCCCAGGATCAAGCTGTTCTGTTATACGTCGAGGAAGAGGATGTTGGAAGGTTGTCGGCCAGAGCCCGCGATGCTATTTAACTTGGCCCTCGTCAAAATATAAAGTTTGTACTAGGTGTGACCCGCACCTAATATGTTAAGTTTCAGTACGTTATATGAATGTATTAAATTCATTGAACTTACAGGTAAGCCGTTTTTTATTTACGTATCGCACTGTGCATATAATAGCAAATAATGTACAACGTAAGCCCCCATTCATTCAGTCAATCATTCAGGTATTCAGAGTCGAGTCATTGCACTCGACTATCAATAACACTATTACTTAATATTATAAGAGCAGAAATATATAATTGACTAAGCAACAAAATCTTCTTTATACAAAAAACTAGTTTTTCCGAAAGAAATGCCCATTAAAATTACTCTGTTCCCTCATTTAAATGGTATTATTTTTTATTACTTCGAGGTCAACTATCGTCGTCCGTTACATATCGTCGCCAATTTTACAATACCGCCTGTCATTTTGGGCGAAAATAACTTCTCCATGTTTTGACTCACATTCTGTCAAGGCAGTTATCCCCGAAATAGTTCTTAGTTTCCTTACAAGATAGTGGTGTAATACCGACAAGAGTAGTACCGCATATTCAGAACTTCATATGTTATGTGGAGTATAATATAGAACACGTTAAAAAAAACAACTACTCAGAATTGACATTTTTGTTTCTTAACCCATTATATTATATGAAATATCTTCAATTATATGAATCGTCGTGGCTAAGGTGGTAGCGCGTCTCACTACAAATCCAGCAGCAAGGGTTCAAATCCCGGCCAGGACGCTGGGTATTTTTTTAAATCGTGCTCTCATGTCTGGCGCTCTGAGGTGCACTCAGTCCCCTATCAAATTGAGTACCAGAGTGTCCTTGATACTCCTGGGCACCTTGGGAAGGTAAAGGCGGTCGAGCGTAAGACTGACCACCTCACTTCGTACCGTAGGTCCAGAATATGTGGAGCGCTGCCTCCACATCCCCCATACGCCATTCACGGCGCGTGCGTATCGCACACGATACACCTGGTAAAGCTGATTCAGGCCATTTCTTGCGACTTTTCCTTTAGCCGTGGAGTGAACTAAATATTATTGGGGATGCGCTGGCTCAATGCTAGAGCGCAGACCTTTGGTCTGGTGCTAGAGGTTGTCGGTTCGATCTCTGCTCATGCCATGATAGCTCTGTGGTGGACAAAAACCGTATGCGTGGGATTTTTTGGAGTTCTCCTGTTTCCTCCCACTTTCTTCATTCTCATCATCACTCATCCAGCCTGAGCCAAAACCTGGTTCTATGGTTCTATTTCTGTTCAAATTGCTCCAAATGCAGTTCAAAATTCGCCATAGTCAGAAGACCACGCAGGCTGTGGCCGTTTTTTTTTTATTTCTTTCTTTGCAAGATGCGATTTCTTTCATTGCTTTTGCAGGAAACACACGCAAGGGATTTTATTTTTGTGCGTCTGACCTTGTAGACAACAGACAGATTTTCGCTGAAAACAAGACACGAAAGAAGTAAGGAAGGAGAAAGCAGCCCGTGGCCCTAAAATCCCACCTCCCCCTCACACACTTTTCCGAACATCTGGTTGTAAATTGAAAATGACCGAGTCAAGTAGAAGGACAACTTCTCTTGTATTACTTTTTCTTATATTAGCTAACAACACTGCCGCGAACAATTTGGAAACAGTTCCGAAAACCAGCAGCAGGCGGTGTAAAACTCGTCGATACGGGTTCCATCTAGCGTCTCAGAAACATAATACATCGGGATTAAGATTTTCTTAATATATTCATGAAATCTTCAATGGAAACAGTCATTCCACGATCGCTTTTAGATAGAGGTCATTGGTTAAAACTTTCTTATTCACGAGAGCGTCTCGCTTTTCAAACTCCTTGACAGAGTTCAGCAGGTAGTTAATAGAGGACAGTGCCACTGTGGGAGGGGTAGAAAGACGCGTAGTTTACATCAACTAATGATAAATTTATCGCAAGTTTTGATAGTTCATTTTTCTCATGTTAGTTCATTATTTGTAATTTGTTTTGCCAAAGACTTGAAGGTCCCGGGTTCATGTCTCGGCAGGGGCATGATTGTGGATTTTAATGGTGAAAGGGCGAATCGTGACGGTCCTAAGTCCAAAGTTACTGGACAGGCTCATATAAAAATAAAGTTTACCAAAGTTTTGTAATTTGTTTTGTGCGCTCAAAATTCATTGAAATGTGTTATGCCATTGAATACATTAATAACTTCATGAAGTAATGCGTGTAAAGACTTGTTAAAGTGTCGAGTACGATACCTTAAATCTATCTCTAATCTTCGCAGTTTAAACTCGATTCAGATATGAGCTGTGAAGTGAGGCTTATTGGGGTTGGTAATACGATTGTAGGGGGCTTCGAAATATAAATGCAGTAGATAGTGAATACGGGCGACGGAAGCATACACTGCTGAATCCATTTTTACACCCCTTCGCACTGCACACAGTCAAGCCCTATCCTCGCTTTTCATTTCTGGGCAAGATAAGAGATATTTTGATAGGGAAACTTATTAACGTGTTAATGAAGAAAGGAACTATGCAGCACTTACACAATTTCTTTTCATCTATTTATGTTATCAGTTTTTAGCAATACAAACCACCCAACTAGTAACTTACCTTTAGTTCAATGACAAGCAGTCTCCAGACTGCTTACGCCATAACATGACGGCGGTCTATTTAAGCGCACGGGTGGGACCATTGGGAAACAAGGCTTGATATTTCTTGATATATTGAACACAGAAAGAATTGAAAATGTTTTCCAAATCAGTTTTAGCAGAAGGTTTTTGAATGCAATAAGAAATATTACCGGCATTTGAAGAATCTGCTTCTCGTATAGTATGTGGAATAAAAATGGGAGAGTCATATTTAATCAAAGCCACTGATGTTTCCAGAATGATGTAATAAATTTATTCTAAAGCAGGTAAAACAACGAAACTAAAATAAAAATGTTTTAAAGTAGTTATAAAATCAAACCTCATTGGAATGTGTAAATAATTATGATGGAGGATATTTTAGCTTCAAAATATTATATATCCCGCAAATTCTCTGTGCACTCGTTTCACCGCCAGAGGGTAGTGAAATCCAAGATGGCGCACATCCCACGGCAACGTGTCAGGACGGTGACTGCAGCGTGTTTTCAAAAGCAAAGGATGGGTCATGATAAGGACCATTTTCTGCCTATCAATGGATTGTTTGAAAGTTGAGACCTGTAATCTACACGATATTCCGCGTCAAAGTTCGTTAGATTATGTTGAGATCATTTCCGGTTGTTCCTGTAGAGCGTCCGGAAGTTAACCCTTACTCCAACCTTCGAGAAGTCGAGGTGGGTGCGTGTTAAACGGATTTGCGTGGAACGCACCAACATGGCGGGAAAAGTCGTAATAGTGGTTTGCTCCGCTGATAAAAGCACACAAAATAACCAAATAGCAAGACCACAGGTGTATTTGGTACATTATAAGAGCAATTTGTTTAGGAAAAAGCGTGTTCGTTGAACCTGTATTTCACCATCAATTTTCGTTTTCGGAGTTGTAGTAACAATAGAGCGGACACTCAGAACAACACCAAAGATATGCCAAACTGTAGTCTAATATGTGTACTTAAACATACTACAAACTCAGATTGTTCAGGAAATCCGCTATGTATATATAAAAAAATGTTTCACTTTATTTCGCATGTCTGATAAGGATCCACAGTGAAGCAAAAAAATCAATTGTGCAAACAATAAACTATCAAATGAAAATATTGCAAGAGCTAGAATTGCGTCTCCATGAGAACCATAACGCCGGTTTGTTAATCCCTTCTACTCGTTCTGTGTGGGTGGAGGGAGTCATTCTTTGTGATAAGCGCACAATGCGGTATTATAAACATAGCAAAACAGGGTACGTACAACAACTGGGGAGTTGCTGTTGTTCAGAATATTGTGGTGTGAAAATGTGACGTCACGTGTGCCCGCGAGTTAAAGAACAGAGTGCGTTGAACACAGTTAGTTGCCGTTGTGGTCGGTTTAGTCTTAGTCCAAACCAGCAGTCAAAAGGAAGATGGGAGAAATGGAAGATGTCAGTGTGCTGAAAGCTAGTATAGCCTAGTGTGTGCTAGAGTGTAAATATATAGTGTGGACAGTGTAAATAGCAATGACGTTGTTAATGTCTGTTTTGTATAGACTACTAGTCAACAAAAAGCCCCCTTCGAAGACAGTGGGTGTTAGAGTGTAAAAGTGTGGATCGTGTAACTAACACTTAACGTTATAATGCAAGTTTTGTTGATATAATACTGTTAGTTACAATGCCCCGAAACTCGATGACAGTGAAATGTGTACAGTGCAATAAGCATTTGAAGAACGCGAAGCTAACTAGACATGTTCCCCGAATATATACAGCGGGATGTGAAACGAAAGAATTCTTGTGCCTTCGCTGTTACAAGGATATGCCAAAGAAACCCAAAACGACCAAAACTGCTACGCAGGATACAACGCCCGACCGGCCTGCAACCTCGGCCCACAAGAAGTCATCATTCTGTACCGCAACTCCAAACAAAGACAAACCATCAAGCCAACCCTCAACTTCAGCTCATGATCAACCATCAGATCCACCCTCAACACCGATCAGAGACTGACCAGCGGAAAGTCACGGTAAACAGTTAACCAAACGGCGTTTCATAAACGTCGGATCACGGATCAGGATCCAGAGTTTGTTCCAGGAGCAAAACAGTGTGTGTAAAAAGCCCCAAAACGATAACACTTCCCCTGAGGAGGTCCCCTGCTGGTCACAACAAGTGCATTATCTGCCCAAACAGTTCCTAGTTGATTGCACTTCCCGTTCTGGCAAAAGCGCAGATATATATTAAGTTTAATGTAATAGTGCAGACGGCTCCAGGTTCTGCGCAGATCATCTCGATGGCAAGAACGTGAAACCAGGCGTGACGGATGTAAACGTCACACACGACGAATCCAACTTCAACCGAACTGAACTTGTGCAGCTGCTGACAGCGTTGAGGGAGTGCGCGCTTGCAAATAGGAATTTGAATTTCGACAAGACAATGATCGATGCCGTCTATTACAATCTGACAGGCTTCAAGTTTGCCCAGTTCAATGCGCTGTTTGTTTACGTCAGAGCCGAAATACGCAATACCCAGTTACGTTCGGCGAAAACGGTGCTAGGACTGCTCTTGGTTAAACTCAGAACAGGACTGTCGTTGGGAGTCATTGGAACTCTTTTCGTAAGCGCAAAGCAACAGTGCTCACGAGCAATTCACACAGTCGAGAAAGCTCTAATGAAGTGTTTGTTCCCTTACATCTCGGATTCAAACATATGACAAGGACGACTTCATTCGAGAGCATACCAAACCGTTGGCCAAAGACATCATAGCGGACGGGAAAGATGTGACAGTTATTGTGGTCGATGGAACATACATATTCATTGAGAAGAGCTCGAACTATGCGTTCCAGAGGCACTCGTTTAGTATGCACAAACATCGTCCTCTTGTCAAACTTATGATGATCATCGGCAGTGACGGGTATGTGCTCTCTGTTTTGGGTCCTTACTGGGCTAAAGATTCCTATGAAGCAATTACAGACAAAATGCTCCGTGCGGATGTTGCAGAGATGCGTGCCTGGTAAAAAGAAGACGATGTATTCGTCGTAGACCGAGATTTCAGAGACTCTCTGCAGCTACTGGCAGACGATAATCAAATACCGTACTTCCTTACAAAAACGCAGAAGCAACATACAACAATGGAAGCCAACCAGTCTCGTATGGTAATAAAAATGAGATGGGTTGTGGAATCAGCCAATTCCAGAATGAACCCTGGAACACATTATGTCTAATACCCAGATTCCATTTATTAGGGACTATGTGCGCATTGTTTGGGGCTTTGCAATATATTTCGGCCTCCACTCATACTTGACACCTACCACGACGAGTACATTGCAGGAAGGATGCGGTCTCATCTTCACAAAGAAAACGAACTCCAAACAACGGTAAGAGAGAGAGGTTGAGACCGCGAGCACAGCAAAATGAAATGGGCTCCGATGGATGCGGCAGATCTCTCGAACTTTCCTGTATTGTCCGAAGAGATGCTGCGTGAAATAACTCTCGGCGTAAACCAGCTCAAGCAAGCAAGAAGCTATACTGGGGTGCATGTGAACACTGGAGGCGCCTATGAATTCTTTCTTAATCAGCAAGAGGATGATGTCATTTGTGTTAAAATCCAGTCTCGCCACATGGGTTTCCGCACCTACACTCTCTGGATAAAACACGATGTTGTTGATATCCTGGGATGGTACTGCCAGGTCAAGGCCGGTGCCAGGGTGATAGGATGCTGTGCTCACGTAGCTTCGGTCTTGTGGTACTTTGGGTTTCGCAGGCACGACCCAAACGCATTCCATGGCCCTGCTCGAGTGAGGATTACGTCGAAGATGCCCAGAGTAAGGTGGATGATGACTCTACTGACGATGAAGAATTCTTTACAACTATATTTAACAACGATGTCTGCACATCTTTTTATTTGATAGTTTATTGTTTGCACAATTGATTTTTTTGCTTCACTGTGGATCCTTATCAGACATGCGAATTAAAGTGAAACCTTTTTTATATATACATAGCGGATTTCCTGAACAATCTGAGTTTGTAGTATGTTTAAGTAGACATATCAGACTACAGTTTGGCATATTTTTGGTGTTGTTCTGAGTGTCCGCTCTATTGTTACTACAACTCCGAAAACGAAAATTGATGGTGAAATACAGGTTCAACGAACACGCTTTTTCCTAAACAAATTGCTCTCATAATGTACCAAATACACCTGTGGTCTTGCTATTTGGTTACTTTGTGTGCTTTTACCAGCGAAACAAACCATTATTACGACTTTTCCCATCATGTTGGTGCTTTCTACGCAAATCCGTTTAACACGCACCCACCTCGACTTTTCGAAGGTTGGAGTAAGGGGTAACTTCCGGACGCTCTACAGGGACAACCGGAAATGATCTCAACATAATCTAAACGAACTTTGACGCGGAATATCGTGTAGATTACAGGTCTCAACTTTCATAACAATCCATTGATAGGCAGAAAATGGCCCTTATCATGACCCATCCTTTATTGTGGATCCTCCGCGAACAAGTCCATTTTGCAGTGATACAGCAGTTTCATAGTAAAAGAATGCATTTATAATAAAGAAAAACGACATTCAGAATCTGTAAACTCGATCACGCGGGATATGCAATAGAGTCTAGTCCGAAGTAAATTATCTCGTCGATGTTTGCCGAGTAACGTGTTGGGTGCACTTCGCGTGTGTGCGATACCATCCATTACCACATGAAACTTCGATTTCATGCATCTGTACCCGCAAATAAGAATATTCCAATAAAGTTACATAAAAGAAACAACTTGATTTTATGTGGTTCAGCCCAGTAACTTTTGACTTTGGACCGTCACGATTCGCCCATTTAAAGCCAGTTAAAATTCACAAACGTCCATGCCCCTGCTGAGATTTTAACCCGGGACCTTCATGTTTGAAATCAAAGACTTTTTGTGCCCAGCCTGTATATCGAGTTATAGGTCATAAACATAGTATGGCGACAAAGGTTTTCGATGGGAGCATTAATGCATTAAAAGGGGATTAGAGATAATTTAATTATATTTCAATTATTAATTTTATTTTATTCTGATAGCTGCACCTGTTTGTTTACTTTGATTTTATATTAAAGTATATTTTATTAACTTATGCATTACGCTAATCGGATTAGCTGTATAGATTCATGCATTTCTTTTGTCATTATTCTAAATTATGGATTTACTAACAAGAGAGGGTCTCCAACTCAAAATTGAATTCGAACATGAAACCACGCTGATTTACTAAATCGAGGTCAAAGAAGACGAATCTGAAAGCAGCTAATTTCGCAAATGTTCGTATCACCCACAATAAGGGAGGCAAAGGTTAAAAAAACGTAAGGAAATGAACAGGAACAGAAAGTTCGGCAGATATTTGAAAACAGATTTGTAGTAGAACAGTTAATAGTACTTCATCAATCAGGGCAGTTACATCAATGTGGGACTAGACGGCGCCAGAGTCAAGGTTAAACGTGCGTAGTGTGCATGCTGCCAAACGTCGCTACTTATTGAAAAGCAAAGCGAAGTGCAGAGAGGTTGTAGGAGAAATGCGCTAGTAGTGACAAACCGTTACTGCAAGAAAGATGCCGTGTATAAATCCTCTTAACGTGCATAACTTACTTGGTAAAAAACAACAAACTTATACGCATGTGGTAGAAAGGGGAACCGAAGACAGTGACTGTGCGGACGTGTTATTTAAGCTGATTCAAAACAGATTTGAACATCCTGGAGAAATCACAGAAAAAATAACATTAGATGTGGCGGATGACCAAGAGGAAAATGGAAGTGATTCCTCCGAAGAAAGTGCGTGCGAACAACCTACGGAGGCTAATTAGCCCTCTTCAAGTAATTATAATCCAGATTCTTCTCCAGCAGGGAGCAGCAAACCGGGTCCAGCAATTCACGAGGACATTAACGCAAAAATTTATAATTTTGTGATGGTCGAAGGAAAAGGGAGAAAAGGACGTATAGCCGCAGCACAAAGGAAATTTAAGAAACAGAGAACTTTGATTGAAAATGCTCTGAAATTGGAGGAAAACAAAACATCTGGAAGACAGCAATTGCATGCTGGCAAGGATTTTATGTTTATGTCGTTTGAAAATGCACGAAGAAACAAACATTATTCACTATTGGAACTTAAAACAATGGACAATTACTGCGGCAAAACGACTTGGTTTGGATTTTCGTTGTTCAAACATATTTTTGAAGAATTTTAAGCGGGCAAGAAGGAAAATAACAAAATATCTCACTAAAATGGATATTACAAATGACGAAACAATACAGAATGCAGCTATAGTGTGTGTGTACATGACATCAATACCTCCATTGAACAGTGTGGTCTCAACCGCGAAAATGTATGGAACAGCGACCGAAGTCGCTTTGAATATGAAAGGGTGACAGCCAGGACATTATCATATCAAGGAGAAAAAGACACGTGGGCAAGATGTCAGTCATCAAATAACCTTACACACTCGTATACCATACAAATTCATATTTCGCTCGCTGGAAAACTTGGAAGAAAACTGTATATTTGCTTTCAAGAAAAAGGAGGAACGGTTGGTTCGCAGGTTAAAACTGCAATCGAAAAATATACACCACAAAATATGTATGTCGATGCAAGTGCGTTCGGAAAAATGACAAAAAATCACGTCAGACGGCGGTATGAGAATGTTTTCAAACTCGACGTACCCACTGATGATAATATTCAAACACTTTCGTTGGTAGATTCGTGGTCAGGACAAACTAATGCAACAGTTGTGCATGACGTGTTTCCCGGAAAGCAAATAACAGTCTCTGTAATTCCTCCGAAAGCTACGAAGTATATTCAGCCACTAGATCGTTATTTCTTTCGTCAATATAAGTCAATTATTCGCAGAATTGAAGAAGTCAGATGTAAAGCACCGACGTTGGATCATTGGTAAAACTTCACGACCGAAAATTCATTATCAGAATGCATTCTTGTGTATAGTCAGTTAGTTCTGTGGCAAATGATCCAATATGCATGGAAGGCTTCGGGATACGATATTGGTACAGCTCTCACCTCCTTCCACAATGTTCTCGATATCACTTTCAAGACTACTATGGATGAGTGTTCCGTTGACCCATGTGACGAAATTTCCTTTTTGCAATGTGCACATTGTGGTGTTGGCTTGTGTTTAGATCATTTTCATCAAGAAGACATGCCACATTATCATACTATTTAGAGACAGTTTACATGTCATTACAAGTCTGTCTGGACACTTATTTCGTTTGTTCTGGTATGCATACTCACGCCACCTCACTATTTATGTGCACTTCACTGTCTGTATTGCCGTTACCATTGTTTCTAGACACTGTAATGTGTTCGTTAGTAATTGAAATATGACCTTCTCAGTTCTTTAATACATGGTATTTACTACCTTCAATTATTTAATATACCCAGTTTTTCCCCTTCGACCCTTTTCCATATTTTCCCTTTGCCTCCCCCATAGTGGGTGATACGAACATTTGCGAAATTAGCTGCTTTCAGATTCGTCTTTTTCGACCTCGCTTTAGTAAATGAGCGTGGTTTCATGTCCGAATTCAATTTTGAGTTGGAGACCCTCCCTTGTAAGAGAAAATCTAAACTGGAATGTAGTTTTTAAGGATACTATAACTGTGCGTACGCTTGTTGTATTCTTCCTAATAATTAAGTAAATATGTTGGGATTCAAAAGGGCATTAAAATGCTTAATTAAAATACAACTTAATCTGTAAATATATAGCAGTTACGTAGATTCAGTAATCTACGACGGGCTGAAGTCATTAGTTACTAAGATTGACAAAACATAAAGTTCATAAATTTTTTATTAATACATCTACGAATAATTTATTCCAGGAAATCCGAAGAAATCAACCAATTCTTACCAGTTGTTTCTTGGAATGATGGGCTGAATGCTGGAAACCCTATAAATTTTGAGCACTCTGAAGATAATGGTTGTTGGGACGAGAAAGATGAGATATGTTTACCTACTGAAGCGACCATACGTGATAAAGAGAATCCACGAGATAATCTCCAGATTGATTGGGATCCAAGTACTTCAACAAATCAATTGCATGTAGCATCGTCTGAGAGCACAGTGTCTCATTCGTGTATTGAATGTAATAAAGTGTTCTCTTCCAGTTCTTTATTGAATATGCACATGAAGTTCCATCGAAGTGTGCGAATATATAATTGTGAGAGGTGTAAGATAGGGTTTTCGAAGGAGAGTCATTTAAGGAAGCATTTAAGTACGCATAAAGCACGCAGATATAAATGTAGCTTGTGTAATATTTTTTTTTCTCAAGAGAAGGAATTGAAGAGGCACCGATATCACATGCACGAAAAGACCGGGGGTTTCTTTTGTGTCAAATGTAGTAAGAGTTTTACATGTAAACGAAATCTTACTACACATTTAAAAACACATGCGCTGTCGACGCCGTACAAGTGTCCGAAATGCAAGAGAACCTTCCGGTGTAGAAGTTCATTTAAATGGCATTTAGAGAGTCATGAAGTGGTGAAGAATCATGAATGCCCGGTGTGTGGAAGGAAATTTAGTTACATAACAAATTTGAATTCACACAGATGGCAACACAGGGGTCGACGTTGGAAGTGTTCGTTATGTGGCCGTGTAGTTTATTACAGGTCAAGATTAAAGCACATGACGACTCATAGTACGGTTAAGGTATTTAAGTGTTCTCAGTGTGTACAAGAGTTTTCAGGAATTGAATCGCTGGAAATGCATTTAGAAGAGCACAAAGTGAAGAAAAAATACTCGTGTCCACTATGTGATCAAATGTTTCATTATGAGGATAATGTTATTAGACACATTACCACCGTGCATGGAAGCCAGGACTCTCAAACGTGTGTAGCTTGTAACAAATCAATTAGCGACCAGTTAGAACTTCGTATACACATTGTAGGTCACTGTGAACTTAAACGTTTCCAGTGTTCCGTGTGTAATGAAATGTTCACTGAAAAATCATCTTTAGAGAATCATTTGGAAAAACATGTAAAGTCACGAAATTTCGTTTGTTCCACATGTAATCTGGGTTATTGGTATCAAGAAGATTTGATAAAACATTTAAGGACGCACTATGCTGAGAGAAGGAAACCCGTTAGTGAGCGTCATCATGAATGTTCAATCTGTAAAATGAATTTCGAAAGCAAGTGTAGTTTTGACTATCACGTGAATGTTTGTTTTTTACTTTCTTAAATTTATAAAAGTGGCGTTAGCAAGCAAAACCATGTTATACAAAATCCATCCATGAAACGTGGTGAAAATAATTAATTTGATGGATATTCCACGGTATTAGTAAGCGAGAGAGTGTTGGCAACGGATGAAGATCTGCTAGTGCATCAGAAATCTGTCTTACAAGTTTCATTCATCAAGTGTCTACCCCGGATATTTTAAAATTGATGAAAATGACATGCTCTCCGCGGTCCAACTTGTACTAATTTTGGCGGCCCATACCGGTAATTCTATATTTATGAACCTTGGTATATCCGGAATGTTGTTGTAAACTACTATTATACTCGAACTCAAAGTTTCTTTCATTTTCTTTAGATGGAACTGGACGTGAGTGTGGGCATATGTAAAACAAATTGGATCAAGTACTGCTTTTCTAACAGACATCGTCCGCCATATTGGATTCAAGTTATTTTTTTTCGAATGGGAACAGTTGCAAGTGATACATCTAATTTATGTGAAAACTTCGCTGAAATTAACTGGTGTAGTTAATTTTACCATATCGCTAGCCCTTCGAAAGTCATTTGCATTTTTTCGAATGTGAAAAGGTGCAAGTGATACATCAAATTCATGTAAAACTTTCACAGAAATGCACTAGTGTAGTTAGTTTAACCGTGTCTTGAACGGTTTTTGAACCAAAAACAATAGGCCTCTTCTCGATGTAAACATTAACGAAATTTCAACTGAATCTGTAAAGTTGTACGCGATTTATTCGTTGACGAAAGATTCTCTGGACACACAGGCAGACGGATACGCACACACAGATTGAATTATACTTCTTTACGTTTTAGTAGAGGTGGTAAAGCCCAAAGCTGGTCTGATCTCGAGTTAGAAAATATGACCCTAATTGAACTCTTCAGTGTTATAACACGAAAGTAATATAAATCACACATGAAGAAATAGAATTACGACACCTCTGTTATAAAGAATTCGTTTATACCTATTATTATTAGGTGAACTCCCCGTTAATTGTGGTTTCTGTATTGTTTCTGACAATGTTCTCTGGCAAACTTAAGATTGGAGTTGCTCATCTCCCAAGTGCACAAATGCCATCATTCACCGAATGTGCTTACTATCTTGTAAATTTATGCTTACAGGATTGGTTCATCACGTCTCATAAGCGTGTTTAATTACCGCTATGAGCAGCTACAATTAGCACTACACGCAAACTAGGCCCCGCAGAACGTTATATTTTGTTGAATTTCAGTATAAGTGCCTGACACTTAACATGCAGTAACTACAGAACGGTTCATGATATGGTCAAACTACACCAGTTCATTTCTGCGATGATTTTACATGGATTTGATGTATTGGTTGCATTTATTCCCATTTGAAAAAAAAAATAACTTTAATCCAATATGGCGGACGGTGTTTAAAATGTGTCAGAGAAGCAATACTTGATCTCATTTGTTTTGCGTATCCCCACATGCATATGCTATATCTAAAGAAAATAAAAGCAATTTCGTAATACTAGTTTACAACAGCATTCCGGATGAAGACTCATAAATATGCAAATTACCGGCATAGGCTGGGGAGAACTTTGCACTTAATCAATTGTAAACAAATCCCGGCCAGACACTTGGTGAATGTACCTTGTCAGACAAATTAGATAATGCAGTTGCTCAACATGAGGAAGTTGAAGGAACACCTAGTTTATGTATATACTAAGTAACAACACCAAACGAGGAATTAAAAGTTAGAATTGATACACGAGTCTTCCACTCGTAACTGTTGTAGCTTATAATTGAGTACATGTATGTTAGATTGATTATATTCTTGAACTGTGATATTTTCATGTCTTACATCAAATAACAAATATAATATTCTGTTAGCGAAAAGCCAGAGAGCCACTTTGATAATCCCACTGTTTAGATTGTTTATAGAATGAGTTTTGGATGATGAATATAATGTTCGTAGGAGGGTTAGTTCATTTCATAATAATCATTGACACACACACACACACACACACATACATACATACATACATACATATATAGGGTGAGGCAAAAAGATGTTAACATTAAATAGGTGTTTAGTCACTTCAAATAATAAGAAAATGATTTCTTTACAGGGTTTCAATTTGGCACCCATCCGTCACAATGTACTTATGGAGTCTGTCCACTGTTGTTTCTACGGCCCTCTGGGCTATTTGGGGAGAAAATGCAGCGATGACGTTAGTGATCCGGTATTTTAGGTCGTCCAACTTGCGAGGTTTGCTGGCGTAGACCCGATCCTTGACCATGCCCCATAGCCAAAAAGTGCATGGCGTCAGGTCGGGTGAACGTGCCGGCCATGGGAGAGGACCACCCCTACCAATTGTAATGGTCTTGCCTTACACCTTCCTACTAGTTAACTCAGTGGAGCGTAGACTTGACGATCTCAGGGCTTTTTAATATGTATAAGTTCTTGAAATTTGAAAACAGCTGAAGTGATATCTTTGCATGAAATTAGCTTCCGACAGGTCTACCAAATTGCTCCAAATCAATATGCAGCTATACATAGAGTGGAGACTACAAGGGTAATCGTAAAAACCTGAAGTCTTAGAGCTTTCATACTATTATACTGCTCTGCGGCGCTTTTCAGCTTCCTTGGAGCAGATAATAGCTTTTCTTATAACGTAGAGCGAGTTGCCCCGAAAGAAAAACTCATATAATAAAATTTAAGTGTTTTATTCTTTAAAATCAGAAAATAAATCCGATTAATGAAAATCCCAGTAGCGTTCCCTGACAAGCTTATTTACATTTCCGTGTACTTCAACTTCCTGCGAATCATGAATCTCAACATCTTTACAATAGCTTAAATTCATTTACAACTCTTTGAACATTCAATCATCAACAATGAGAAGCTTTTTCTTTAATCAGTAACTCGAAACAACTGTTTAATACATACATTTTTCACTTTTAACCTGCCGCCATGCGTAAAAATGTGCTGCCATCTGTTGGACAACTGCTAAACTTCTTGAACACATAAAAGCATTGCCACTACACATAAAACATTCATTCTTCTTGTTTTCTCTTTTCAAATATTGCTGCGCAAAGAATTAAATACTTAAAGATTACATAAGTGAAAAATTATATTAATTCCATTTTTTCTTTCCATTAACTGAATTAACTACTGAGAGCAGCAGCGAGGGTCATATCACAATCCAGCGCTTACCGAACGTGCCGTTCAGGTATTCCCGAACGATCAGGCTGTAATGAGCAGGGGCTCCGTCTTGCTGAAAGTACCCCCGCTGGAGAATGGCAAGTGGTACGTTCTCTTCCATGAACGTGCTGAGCATGGCAAGGTAATTCTCTCCCCTGACCGTATCTTCTTCAAAAAAGAAGGGCCCAATCACTCCAAATTTGCTTATTGCACATCAACCGTTCACCTTGTGGGAATCCCGCATGTGCTCTCGAACTTCCTTCGGGTACTCGGTCGCCCAAATGACAGTTGTGCTTGTTCACACGACCGCTGATATGGAATGTCGCCTCGTCAGAAGACATTAACAGAATGTACATCATCTGCAAGAGAATTTGTGCAGCACTCACACGTGCTTGCTTGTCCGAGTTTGTGAGCTCCTGCACAATCTGCAATCTTCATTCCTAAATCATGATGGAAAATTCTAACCAGTGGTGACCTTTGCGTGATGTTATTTTCTAGAGAAAGTCTGCGCGTGGATTTGGTTGGGCTGGCTACCATCGCTCCTTGGACGAGGATGATGTTCTCTTCAGTTCGGACAGATCTCTTTCTACCGCTGTTCCCCTTGCAGTCGTCTTGAACGGACCCCGTCCGGACAAACTTATTGTAGATCCTACCAATTGTCAACCGTGATGGTGCGTCCCGTCCGGCCCAGGCCATGAATTTTTCTTGTACGATGCTTGGGGACTGAAATACATACCTCCATCCAGGCAGCTATCTTCCTTCGTTCCTCAATGGAATATCGGGACGCCATGTTCTAACCTTCAAAACAATTACAAATACAGTGTTAACATCTTTTTGCCTTACCCTGTATTATGTGTTAAAATGTGCCATATTTCTGAGTGGTGGTGATAGGTAAATTAACATACACGAAGTTCCACACAGAATCAACGATTGACAGGTCAGTGGAAAAAATTAAACATCAGAAATTAAGAAAATAGTTTAAAGCAATCAAATATTAGGATCATACTGTCACCATATAGGAAACAATTCAGCAGGGAAGACATAGATATATAGATTGATTAATTAAGTTAATTTATATATATATATATATTTTTATTATGTCTATGAGGGATAACCGGGTATTGATTGGGTTTCGCTGTTTTTTTATTATCGTGATAAATTAGAGTTCTGTTCTTTTCTATCTGATTTAAATATTTTATTATCCAATTATTTTATTATTTCTACTGCGTATATTATTGTGTTGGGTTGTTCGAGAGAATTATTTTTATTTTTTATTTGGCACATTTTTAGGCCCCAACGAGCACATTGCTCACTTGAAGGGGCAGTACATACAATATGTTAGTTATCAGTGACAGTGTTACATTGTTTTCATTGTAATACATATAATTACTACATGTCGTCATTTCATTGTTCCCATACGTTTTTGTAGTTGTTTTAAATCTTTTCACAGCCTTAAAATATTTCCTCAATCTAATACATACAATTAGTACATTTCCTCATACCATTGTTCTCATATGTTTCTCTTTAGTTCTTATTTTTTAAAAAGATATTTTCATATTTTTTATCTCCTTAATTGTGCTTGGAACCTGATTGTAACTGTTAGTTGGGTTGCGGTGGATCATTGGTCACCTCTGGTGCTAGGGATCGTAGGATCGATCCCTGCTCATACCATGTGGGCTTTATGGTGGACAAACACCTTGTGCGTGGGTTTTCTCGGGGTGCTCCCGTTTTTTCCCACTTTCTTCATTCCACCAATTCATTTCATCATCTATCCGACCTGAGGTAAAGTTGCCTAAAGGCCTTATATAAAATTCAGTAACTGTTAGTAAAGTAGTAGTGTTCCAGGCTTTTTTTAACCATATTTTGTTGTATTTATTGAGTAATTGGCTTTTGTCCTAGTTTCATACTGGTGGTAATCCATATTTTTTGTGAGGTTTCTATTTACGTGGACATCATTATTGAGAATTTGGTGCACAAATATAACTGATATATGGTATGTCTTATTCTAATGGCAGTATGTTTCCTTGAACAAATCTTTTGAGGGGTACTGTGGATTTTGTGCGCGGTATTTTGAATTTCAATTTGTAAAGTAAGCCTATTTTTGGTGCTGCTTTTTTTTTAACAGTAGATGTGATATGGCTTACCCAATCGATGATTTCTTGGATGATTAACCCAAGGCAGTTGATTTGTTCTATTCTTTGTATAAGAAATTGTCGTGTTTAAGTTCATGGAATAAAATTTTGTTTTTGTGTTTTATGAAAAATTATAAAATTTTTGTGTTATTTATGGTTAGTTTATTAATTTTCGTCCATTTAACTATTTTCTGCATATCTTCTGTCATTCTTACCCTTAACTCATTCGCTGTATAAAATATTGACATGTCGTCAGCATATAGTATTAGCTTTCCATTTAAGTTAACGTTACCTTTATCGTTTGCATAAATAAGAAATAAAGAAATAATAACGGACCTAATATCGAACCTTGTGGCGCACCATATTTAACCTCTGTTTGACTTCTTTTACTATTATTAATTTCTACAAATTGTTTTCTGTTATTTAAAGAGTCTCTGATTCAATTCAGTGGTGTCTCTCTTATTCCGATGTTACCTAGCTTTGTTAATATTTTATGATCAACTTTGTCGAAGGCTTTTTGCAGACCAATGAAAAGTCCGCTTGATAGCATGTTATTATCTAAGGATTCCTCTCAGTAGAGGTTTACATTTGTTAATGCTGGAAGTGTGTTTGAATTTCGCTTAAAGCCAAATTGGTTTCTATAAAAGTAATTTGTCTTATTTAGATATTGAATCAAGTTTCCATAGATCCATTTTCCATTACCGTACTTATTGATGGTAAAATGGAGATTGGTCTGTAACTGTCCAGACACTACTTGTTGCCTCCTTTGCATATTGGAACTATTCTTGTTAATTTACATTTCGTGGGTACTCTTTCTTCTATTGACTTATTTTTTAATTACTCGTGTTTATGCTTCCCAATGTTTCGTTTAATACTGTCATTATTATTTTTCTCCGTTGTCGTTGAGTTTTTTTGTTGTTAATGAATTTGAGTTTGATTAGTTCTCTTTGAGTTATCGGTCTGAGAAATAGAGTTTTCTGGGTTAGTTCTGAATACTGTACTGACCTGATCTTTATTAGATTTTCTGCTACGTTAGTAAAGTAGTTGTTCAGTTTTTCTGGCACTTGATCCTTTTTAACCTCTTTTTCTTCTATTACGAGCTGTATGCCATTATAGTATTGCTGAACAACATTGTTCCCCACTATTTGTTTAATTATATTCCAAAACTTTTTTATGGGTTTTCTATTATTTTGCTAAGTTTATCTTGGTAATATTGATTTTTGAGATCGTCCTCATTGTCGTGATTCGGTTTCTCAGCCTCATATATTCTTTTCTTATGTTCATGTTGCTTGAGTTAAGTTTTAGTTTTCTTAAGTATATGACTTTCCTTTTTATGAATGCCAGTAATTCCTTTGTTATTCAGCAATCTTTCTTTCCATACCCTGATTTTTTAATTTTATATTCTGTGATTACTTGCTGCTTATTTAGCATTATTACTGATTCTAGATAATTTGAAAACTTATTAATTTTCTACTGTTAAACTATTGTTGGTGAATTCGTGTTTTTGTGTAAACGTGTTTAATTTTTAAAAGTAGATGTTACTTTCTTGGTGAGCCTTTTTAGTGATTTTTATTTTTTACTTTCATATTAGGGACGTGGTTATTTATTTTGAAGTCTGTAATTAGTATATTATGGTCACTTATATAGTTTAATGTATTGTAATTGTGAATCCTACTGTTTATGTTGTAGATTAATATATGATATGATCAATTAAAGTTTTGAATGTGTCTGTGATCCTTGTTGGGCATTTTGTTTATTTGGTTGATATAATGTGTTTGGCAAAATATCTGATAAAGGTTAGTCTCTGATTCCTTATCTTTTAGCGTGTCTATATTAAAATCTCCTACGATTACAACTTTCTTCTGCTTTAGATCATATAATTGGACCTCTAGCTCGTTTAGAAATATCTGTTGTTTTAGTGCAAATTATATGTAGGTATTATTTCTATTTTATGGTTATTTATACATGCGCTGACATGCAATGTAAGCTAGTGTTCATGGTTTTTAGAGAACAATTCCAAGCTTCAGATAACACAATGCCATCAACTTCCTCTATCCTATTAACCAATAATTCTAATTCGTCTAATTTGTTTCGTATACTCCTAAGATTAATATACAGTATCTTAAAATGTACTGAGTAACCCTGAATTTTCTCGTCGTGTAATAAGTTCCTTCCTTCCATTAAGTTCCTTCCATTGTCATGTTATTATCATTTAGTTAACGATCTTCTTTGTTCTTTCTTCTTTTCACTTGAGCTTCAAGTCATGTTCCGCATATATTCTTACTATCGGAGAACAGTCTGTTTTCCTTGCTAGAACCTTGCAGTCATTCGTCCACTATGGTCCCTTAGTTTTTTGTAAAGGGTTTTCTTATAGGGTATGAGGTGGTTTTTGATACACATGTAGTTAGTGCTTCCTCCGTTCCCTAGGTCATTTGATGTTAATTTCGGTTGAGTTTTCTTGGCTTACATCACTTCTTCCTTCCTCCATAAAGTATTTTACAATTATTGGTTTAGGCTTGTCCGCGTACTTACTGGGAAGTCTTATGTGCTACATCAATATCCTCAGTTTTTATTTTTAATTTGAGATCATCACCTAGCTTTTCCACCACTTGGTAGATGTTCTCATCCTTGTACTCTGGTATATCATGTACTTCTATATTATTTCGTCTACTGTACTGGTTCATTTCTTCCACTTCCATTTCAGTGGTGCCCTTTTTTGTTGCTTCTTGTAATTTCTTTGTACTTCTGTACACAATTCTTCGTATGTGTTGTTATTGAACTGCATTGCGTTCCTTATCTCTGTATTTTCTTTCTTAACCTCTTTCAAATTCTTCCTTAATTTCGCTGTAGTTATTCGCCAGTAATTTAATTTTCTACGTTACCCCTTGATTCATATTGTCTAGTACTGGTTTTATTTCCATGGTTATTTTAATGTTCCCCCTTATAGGACGGTCGTCCCTTGTACATTCCCATTGAATTTTGTCGTCTTACTATTCTGCCCATATCCGCTTCGGTAGTTCGAGTCATCCTTTATTAAACGAATCTTGGCACTGGTTGCACTTAAGAGTTTGTTCACAATTATCCATCTTCCCGCATATTCGGCAGTGTACCGGCACACTAGACATTCCAAACATAATTGTGTGTTAAGATCGACTTTACACCCACGACCTCTTTAATGCGTTTGTACAAAATGTGAAGACTCGTTATTGTTCTTGTTGTTTGTGTTTGTGAACATGGAATGCCTATTAAGTACTATCTTGTTAATTCTAAAACATACATTATGAGTAAACTTAACCTACGATGCTATACTGAGGACATGGCAGTAAACAACGTAGAAGCGTTTTGAAACCTGTATTATTTAGATTTTTCATTGGTTGAAATTTGAAATCAACAATGTTTATAAATATATACAAAAGGAAGCTGTTAAACTACGTATATTAATTGTTGGAGGTATCCAAAAACACTAGGACCTTTATCTACACTCCATACTCGCAGCATATTATTTCATAATGTAACATAATATTACATGTAGTTTCAGGCACACTGCTGTGATCAATCTTAGAGGTAACTGTATTTCGTTGTAACTGTAGTAAACCTGGTCTATCCGCCAATTCACTAAAAGATATAATAATGTAATTTTTCGTCACTTTGAAAATACAATGTAGTATACAAGTGCTCTAGCTTAATTCTCCGCATTGAAAGTGTGCGGTGTTGTACTATATTTGCCATCAATCTATAGTAAAATTTTTGTTGTATTTTGTAAAATAAAAACTATTTGGTATTTCTGAATTTGCAGGCGCGTGTAATATGAAAATCGAATTCCTGGTTTATCAGGAAAGGGTGTGGTCTAATAAAGTCAGGATAAACGACCTTTTAGTGTACTACTACAGTCAGAAATAAACTGAACTTGGGCTTCCACGTTGTTTATGCGTGGAACGACTGCGTAGAGGTATTAGCTGATATGTTATGAGTAGTATATTAGTTAGCTAGTGTAAGTATCAAGGTTAAGACGGTTCGTCCGTTTCTAAGAGTACTATTAAGGCGTTCAGGGAGTGATTAGATGACGCTTCAAGAGTAGCGAGTGAATATAAAATTTTCAATTAAAACGGATTAAACATTTACCGAGACATGTACGTTGCTACGTGAAGCTTAGGAGAAGGAAGTAATGACGCGGAACCAAGTTACGAGTGTCGTAAGCGGTTTGCAATGTTCGCCTGTCCAGTGAATCCAATCCAATCTAAGATGCTCAAGACGAACCAGTACCTCACAATGCACAATATACCTGTCCTTTCTCAGTCTCCGGATTCTGCGAATCTTGCTCTAGCTGATTACTACCTGTTTTCGAAGGTATAAAATACTTGGTCAAAATTATCACTTCAACCGAACATGTCAAGACATATGTGACAAGTGTTGTGAAGGAGATGACAAAAATTTGCTTGCAGGATTCTTTTGACAACTGGTATGAACGATGGCACATGTGTGTAACTGCTCAAGCTCATTACTTTGAAGGTGATGTGGAAATGGTTCCTCTGCAATCGGTTTATTTTTTGAATGTAGTAGTGGTTTAGGAAATAGTGCCTTGATCAGGGCCAAAGCCCACCAGTTCTGGATGTAACTAAGAACTGGCCTTGTCTCCATAGCTTGAAATTATTAACACATGCTGACATGCTTACATTAAACTAAAAGCTTTAAATGCTAACATTAACATTAAAACATTAAGTGCTAACAATAATTTAATTGAAAAATACAACTGAACAAAATTACATCAGCAGCACATTGCATTCCGTAACAGAACATAGTTTTTTAAAGTAAAATTTAATGTAAGCGTCATCATGTGTTACTAATATTAGGGTAGTTATACAGGAAGACGCATGTGACGTAACGGGATATATTTGAGCCTCATTGAACGCTAGAAATGGTGATGGAAAAAGTAAAATTATTCAAAGTAATTTAAAGTGCATGTAGAAACAAAGAAAGGAGAAAAGATACCGTTACTTTCAGAGAGTGGCATGTGCAGAAGATGTAGGGTGTTATGTATTGCCATACTTATTACCGATATAGTGTCAGTAATGAAAACTTAATAAAACACGTGTATACTATATAAACTAACTTTTTATTGCGTAGTTTGTGAGATGTTACCTTTCCGTGATTTTTTGTCATGTAGATGAAAGCCCTTTAACGTTACGTTCATACGAGCATATATTTCAAGCAAATTGCTTTGAAATGTATCTTCCTGGGTTACACTATATTAAATACCAGTCTAAAATTCGGTTAGTCGAATGACAAAACCTCAATCAGTGTAATCTGTGTTGGAGATCACAAAACTTTTGTTCCTCTTCATAGTGACCATCGTTTCTTGTCTCCTGTGGATGAGTTGTAACACTCGCTGCCTTGTAATCAATGGGTTCGGATCCCACATTAATCTGTAGGTCCCGTCTTTAGGTTGTCGTTTTCATCCGATGGAAGGCACTGGCAAACCTCCATCGGTTTACCTTGCCGATGATCACTACGTAACTTGTAAATCATCGCTCCCATCACAAAGTGACGTACCTCATTTTTTCAAACTTTTCAGGAGAGCGATTTAAAGAAAAGTACCTTCATATGCTTGTTGATGTTCTTGTAGCCTAATTTTGTTAATAACTATTGAAAGAGTAGTCATTGACATACGTCGTTTTGAGACAAGAAAATATATACAGAAATGCTATATTCTGACAGTCCTAACTCAGTACTGCGAAATGTTAAGATACGTCACTTTGTGATGGGAGCGACGAAATGAGCCTTAGCCTTGTAAGGGATTAGACAATAAATCAAATCAATAAATTATTTGTCTGCAATATTGGATTTTCAGTAGTATTGGTGAAGAGTGAGTATATCGAAAGTGGAAAATCGTGTGGATACCAGAAGCCGCTCGGCTCGCCAAGTGCAGTTAGCGAAGCTGCACTGCTCTCATTGTTTTGTTAAATAAAGAAAACTTATTTTTGAGACAAAATGAAATAGATATTATAAAATCCCAACAGAAAAACCAAATAGTTTGTTTCCAGTTTTGTATCCTGCATGAAGTAAAAAAAATCCCTTAATCTGACGCCGCGTGACTTCTTCCTTTGGGAATGTGTCACCACAGTCGACAATACCGATTGAGCTTAGAGAACGCATCAGTGCTGCTGTGATGACCACTGAAAATGGAATGCTTCAAAATGTATGGACAGAACTTGATTATTTCTTGGGCGTTTAACCAACGGGTCATACATAAGACAGTACTATGTGTGGAAAACTTTGGAAGTTTCCGCTTCTTTTCATGTATCAATTATTGTTGTTATTATATGAGTGATACTCTTGAAAAATATTTTGAAATCCGATAAATCATTCGTAGTAACCCTGTATACGGCCAGAAGTGGAATAAAAACCGAAGAGCCTCCAGACGGCAAGGTTAAAACAGAAATTAAAGTCTGTCGAGGGACCTTAACAATGCATAAATAAAACAGTATAATATAAAAACAACTAAGGGGTCACGGTAGTTCAACGATTACAGCTCTCACCACTGGCGCTTGGGGTAATCGGTTCAACCCCTGCCCGTGCCATGTGGCCTTTGTGGTGGACAAACGCCATGTGCGTGGGTTTCCTCCAGGTTCTTTCGTTTCCACCTACTTTAATTCCACAAATCATCCATTCGGCCTGAGCCAAAGTTTCCCTAAGGGTCTTAAAAATTAAATTCAACAACTAAGGGAAATAATCATCTCAAATTGATGGAGATATGTCTGTCTCTTGCGACGTATATTTTAACTAACATGATAGTTTCATCCCAATGGAGTGAAGCCATCTCACGGTGGATGTAATAACATTGTCTGATTTTGCCGTAGCTAGGAAAACTAAAAAGATCTGACGAATGAATACTTGATACTTCAATTTACTCATGACAATATGGTGTGTCCAAACGTCCCAAAAAATACCCGTAGGTCAGTCAGGTGACTGTGTTCTATGAGTAGATGACATGGAAGTACTACTTCACGTCTACGAGTTCGACTAAATGATATCCATGGCGCAAGTCTGCCGTACAAAGGAAAAAGACCTTAACTCCAATGGACATTTCCGTTTTCCCCGTCCTTATATATTTTACAATTTGTTTGTGTACATCAGATTAAATAATATATAATGTTTTTGAAATTTCAGCGCTACGGTTTTCCTTTACGTAGAAATATAGCATGAAATACTGAGAATTCAATCTCCTACGGCATACAACGAAAATCATCCTCTGATTGGGTTGACGTAATCAATCTGTATTATTTCCGTAGCTATATGCTTCTCCCTATGTTACGTTCCTTATTCAGAAGTTTGAAGACGAAAAAACAAAAACGAGACTGAACATTCACATTATCACTTAACGAAATAATTAATGTACAAATCTGCAGAACACACTTCAATAAGTTAAAACACCAAAACATGTTTTTAATAACAGAAATTGCTCGAAACAATGACAGGGGGCAGTATTTTCTTGCAGTGCTCTTCTTATCGCTGGTTTGTATCAGTACTGATGTCTTGGCAATTTGGCGCAATTGGTTGGCGCATGCAACTTTTAACTTTTTATGCTTTCACCTAAGGCTGTTCGAATCCTATCAAAGATCGTGTTTTATTTTACTTCACGGAACGCAAGAGTAACTTCAGTGTAAATGTTTCAATTTACGTTTTTGTTTCTAACATGCTTTTATTATTTTTTAAAATGACATATTAAAAGTATTCAATATATTCACGGACTACAAGTAGTATGATAAATTGTTAACAGATGGCAGTACGTAACGAGCACTATTAATTCATGTGCTTTTAAGTTCTTCAAAAACGCTTCAGTAGCATTCATTAAAAAGTATACAATTGTCGAATGTAAACACCCACATTTTTTTTACAGAAAAAATAGGTAATTCTTTTTAAGTACAAGAGTTCTAAAGAGCATTATTAGAAGCTATCTCATGATTTAATAATGAAAAAAGAGCTGCTATAAATTAGTGTTGAAGCTACCAAAATATATCAATATTTTAAAGAAGTATTAAAAGTAAAAATCAATTTTAAATGAATAAAACGAACTAAATGACGTGTTAAGGCATACAGAAACGCTATTCACCACTTATACTATTTGTTCCGATCCATTTTTGCTATCTCTTGTTAACAGTAATAACTAATCAAATACCATCTGTATGTTAATGACAATCAGTCGGCAGACTGATTATGTCATAACATGGCGGCACCCGATTAAGCGCAAGGCTGAGACTGTTTTGAAGCAAGTCTTCATTACTCTTTATAAATGCATCACAGAAAGAGAAGAAAATGTTTTCCTTAGTCTACTTTAACAGAAGAATTTTTTATTACAATAAAAAATTTCTACCGGAAATGTCCATTATAGTAAAATTTGAAATACCGACAAAGCATAGATTTTCTTACCCAATAAATAAGAAATTAAGGTAGTTGTGTTGACCATGTGGGTTCTATGGTGTAACTTCGCCATTATTTAATACAACATGCAAAAACGAAACGAATTCCGTCATCTTTCTCCACACTGACTGCAATTTGGAATGTCGGTCTTTTTGCTTTTTAGGGCAGAACAGATGTCCGCGGAGCACGTTATTTTGAGCCTTAGCGTCAGGTGACTGACGACTACTTTCAGTCACTGGTTCTTCTGAGTAGTATCCTCAGAACCATCAAACAACTAGCTTAAAATCACGTGCTCTTAAGCAAAAGTCTAATTTGCGTAGACGAAAATAGGTAGACGATGTAAGACTGTTATTATTGCTGTGCTTACATTTACGGGCCAGACATTCAGCCAAGCTATCCGTCACATGTCTGAGAGATGACATCTCTGGCCGAGCCGTCTTCGAGGAACACGTAGCGGCCATTGCTTTTGGGAAGGTACCATACCTGGTGAAGGGAAATCTTGAGAAACAAGTATAGCCAGCAGCAGAACTCTGGTCGTTCTGCTTACCGTCTCGGTACCTATCCAAAGACCAGAGTGTCATCGAGGCGTTGTCACACCTATAGAAAGTCGCATGTGGCTTGCCTCATGTTTAATCTTTTTTCTTTCAACATTTGTTTGATAGTATTTATTAGCCACTGTAGCCACCAATGTGTAAGAATCTTCCATTAAAGTTACATTCTCTATCTGTTTGAAACCAAGGACTGTTTTTGTGCTCATCCTGTATATTGAGTTCCAGTTCACAACCATGGGAGGAAAAGGCATAAAAGGGAAGTAAAAAGTATTTAATCACATTTCAGTGGTCAATTTTGTATTTTTATATCTGCATTTGTTTATTTACTTCGTGATTTTATATTAAAGTATATTTTAGTACCATAAAACGGGGTAACTTCGTCATTAGATGGATAGATGTCTGTAGTAGGCACATATTGGTGGAACAAAGGAAGTTTGAAGCCACATATGCAATTGTGGTGGAGCGGACATTGTGTAAGTAAGTGTGTTGTGGTCACGTGCGTGCACGATGTATATAAGAAGGTAGTTCGTGGTCAGCATTCTCAGCAATATCAGAACTATACATCCTATCAGGTGCAGGAGGCTTTACAACTAATCGGAAAGGGAAAAACGGGCATGAAAGCTACTCGCACCACAAGAGTTCCCTGAACAACGCTGCAGGCAAACGTCACTTGGGACCGGCCGGTTTCCCTCGGACAGTAGACGGGACAGGAGCAGCAATCGTAGAAACGCTAAAAGAACTAACGACATGAAACATTCCTTTTACCTAGGGGGATGTTGCTCTCCTGATAAAAACCTACCTAGACGAGCACGGTATCACAGTGAAGAAATTTTGCAACATGCCGGGAGGAAATCGTTTGTGAAGCGTCATAGTTTGACATCCAGGCTTGCTACAAATATTTGCCATGCAAGAGCTTTGCTCTACTGTGCTGCAGTGAAAGATTTCTTCAAGAACATTCAGAAATATGTAGAAAGAGCGCCACCAGCGTTATGAAATGCATTTGTGGTAGCCTATTTGTAACAAGATATCCGAAGACAAATATTACACATGTGAGGTATGTGAAGATGACTGATTGTGTTGTCTATTTTTAGCATTGAAACACTTTGCTCATTGTTTCTTTATGATACATTTTCTGAACTTGTCTTGTTTTCACACACGGTGTAGTATTTCAATGTTTAAAAACCAATAAAAATGATATTAAAATAACAATATCCATAACAAGGTAACTAGTAAGAAGAGGGGATATATTTTGCAATTTATACCATATTATGTGACGATCTTTGTGTGGGTAATGTTGACCTGCTATGAACGGAAGCAGAGATGTTGAAGTGATCCCATTTTTGGAGTACCTTCGCCACGAAAGTGGTAAGTCTTTGCCCCACTACTATTTTACAATTTGTTAGATCTTCGTTCAATACATATGTAAAGAACAAAATGTTACTAGTGTCGTATTTTCGTGTTGTCAGTCACTACGAATTTTGCAGGGCACGCTAGATTATGCTAAAATCTGTACGGATTTTCTATGTTCATTGATGTACCGGGTGGTTACAATTAAAGTGCCGCTATTAACGGCTGGCCAGCGCGGGCTTTAATCAACGTATTACATTGAAATTCGGTAAATATGCTAATGAGACCATGCGGAAGCGAGTTACGCTGGAAAAAAAATATTAGTTCCAATTTCCACCACCAGGAGAAAATGTGGCGCTGTACAGGTAAGAAGCACGTGGAAATGGTACTGAATGTATGGATAAGACGATTATCTAGGGCGAAGAGGTCAATCATGTGAGATAAATGTAATGCAGACAAGGTGAAGGGCAGCTGATGGTAACAAATGGTGCAAAGGGAACAACTTTAGGAACAATGTGAGGGTAACAAAAGGTGACACTTGATTGCCAGTGAATGGTAAAGAAAGGTGCAATGGGAATAACTTTATTAACATTTGCGGTTACAGTGAACAATTTACATAACATGCTCCATATGTCCACCAGAAACATCGACGACATGATGCATCCGCACAATGGCGTGCGCAACAGTTGCTCGAAGCATTTTCGGCGGAATTGTTGCTAATGTCGCCTTATGCTGTCCTTGAGATCAGCCAGCGGCTGGACATTTATCTGGTAGACCCACGCTCTCAGATATCCCCACAGTCAGAAGTCACACGGATTTAGATCGGGGGATCTTGCTGGCCACGCATCTGGAAATCCTCGGGAGATGATGCCATCCGCAGTGAAGGTTTCACGAAGCAGATAATTCACGTGGCGAACGATGTGCAGTGTTGCCCCGTCTTGCATGAACACAGTAGTCTCCAAACAGTTTCGTTCCTGTCACGCAGGAATCACATGTCACACTAAAAGATCCCTATAAAGTGCCGATGTCACGGTATAGGTGACAAATCCTTGGGGTGTCATCTCCTCAAAGAAAAACGGGCCAATAGTGAACGTTCCTGTGAATCCACATCACACAGTCACGTATGCAGAGTGTAATGGTTTTTCCTGCAAAACATGCGGATTATTCGAGCCCCATACCCGACAGTTGTGTGTGTTCACTGCACCCTCTATTGTGAAATGTGCCTCATCAGTCCACAGGATAACCCACGGCCACATGTCATCCACTTCCATCCGTGCCAAAAACCGAAGGGCAAACGCATGACGTTGCTGCGGATCTTGGGGTTTCAGTTGCTGTACAGTGTGAAGCTTGTAAGGATAACCAGTGTAAAATAGCATTAAGAACTTTCCTCACTGTTGACCATGGGATGGCCAATTCCCGTGGCACTGGTAGAGGAATATAGAGCATGTGCTGCGTGGTCCACAACAGCCGCAGCACCCTCTTCAATAAACTCCATTGAAATGAGTCGTCGTCCTCTTCCTGAAGCTACACTCAAATCACCCGTTGTCTCGAATTGCAGTACCATCTTCTTTAAGCCATTTCTTAATATCGGTCCTCTTCTAATTCCTTTCAGACGCCGATATTCCCTCAATGCTGCACTGTAATTGCTCCCTTTTTGATAGACCATTTTTCTAACAGCGCCATATTTTCCCCTGGTGGCGGAAATTGGAACTAATATTTTTTCCAGCGAAACCCGCTTCCGCATGGTCTCATTAGCATATTTACCGAATTTCAATGTAATACGTTGATTACAGCCCGCGCTGGACCGCCGTGAATAGCGGCACTTTAATTGTAACCACCCGGTATTTCTTTCGTGTTTAGTCCAAATTACGGTTTTACTCTATTGACCATACATATTGGTTATGTTTTAATAACAAGCAAACCTAATGGGGCAGGAAAAAGTTTCCAGATTTCTTTCTTCCATCATGGTTAGATTGGCAAAATATGTGCACATGCAAATTTTGGTAACTCGAGCACAATTACTTGAGAGATATCGATGATCGATATTCTTGTTTCTGGAGAGGGAAGAAAAGTGTGTAAATACCCTTATATTTGTAAAATGTTGTTGAAAGAAATAGAAATCAAATACATAGTAATGAATACGGGGTGGAAAACACTACATGTTGGAGGGTATGTTCTTCACGGCCGCCATCTTGAAGTCCACCATATTGAATTTCGATCGGTTTTCTTAAATGGGAAGGGTATCGTGTAATATGTCGTTCTGGGCTAGAATTTTACGGGAAACACGTTTCTGAAGTCAGTTTTGCTCTAAACGTAATATTGTGAGAGGTAATGGTGTGTGACATTAGTATGAGCTAATGATGCAATAGCCTGAAAACACTCATTTTGTTTTTAAATAATGAATGAATTAAAACCTAAATGCATACAAATTGTTCCTGATTATATTGCCATAATCGATATGCATTTGTATGTATTTATTTACTTTACATTTACTTCACAGTGTTTTAGTAAATGTATTTGTTTTTCATTTTTTTTTTCAACATTTTACAAATGCAAGGGTATTTACACACTTTTTCTTCGCTCTCCAGGAACAAGAATCTGACTATTATAGCGTCAATATCTCCCAAACTAATTGCGCTCGAGTTACCAAAATTTGCATGTTCACATATTTTGACATTCCAACCATGATGGAAGAAGAAAATTTAGATTTTTCCCCTCCCCAATCAGTATGTTTGTTTGTAAGATAAAATGTTAAGTTGGAATTTAATTTTTAAGAATATTATAACTGTGCATACGCCTGTTGTATTCTCCTTAATAAATAAATATGGTGTGATTCAAATTTGCATTAAGGCACTTTATTGAAATATAACTCTATCTTTAAATATGTAGCTGTTACGTAGACTTCATTATCTACGACGGGCTCAAGTCATTAGTTACTAAGATTGACAAAAAATACAGTGTAAAGAGTTTTTATTAATACATCTACGAATAATTTATTCCAGGAATTCCGCAGGGATCAACCAATTCTTACCAATTTTATCTTGGGATGAGGGACTGAATGCTGGAAACCTTATAAATAATGAGCACTCGGAAGATAATAGTCGGTGGAACGAGAAAGAAGTGAGATGTTTACCTACTGAGGCGACCATGGGTGATAAAGAGAATCCACGAGACAGTCTCGAAAATGATTGGGATCTTAATAATTCAACAGATCAATTGAGTGGGCCGTCGTCTGACAGTACAGTGTTTCATTCGTGTATTGAATGTGATAAAGTGTTCTCTTCCAGTTCTTTATTCAAGATGCACATGAAGTTCCATCGAAGTGTCCGAATATACAATTGTGATAGTTGCAAGATAGGGTTTTCGAAGGAGAGTCTGTTAAAGAAGCATTTAGGTACGCATAAAGCACGCAGATATAAGTGTAATTTGTGTAATGAAATATTTTCTCAAGAGAAGGAATTGAAGAGGCACCGTTATCACATGCATAAAAAGATCGGGAGTTTCTTTTGTGTCAGATGTTGTGAAACGTTTACACGTAAACAAAACCTTAATGAGCATTTAAGAACACACGCATTGTCTACGACATACAAGTGTTCCAGTTGCAACAGAAATTTCCGATGTAGACGTTCATTGAATTGGCACTTAGAGAGTCATGAAGTAGTGAAGAATCATGAATGCCCGGTGTGTGGAAAGAAATTTAGTTACAAAACAAATTTGAATCGACACAGAAGTCGTTACAAGCGTCGACGTTGGAAGTGTTCGTTATGTGACAATGTAGTTTCGTACAAGTCAAGAATAAAGCATATGACGACTCACACTACGGTTAAGGTATTTAAATGTTCACAGTGTGTCCAAGAATTTTCAGCAGTTGAATCGCTGGAAATGCATTTGGAAGAACACAAAGTTAAGAAAAAATGCTCGTGTCTGAAGTGTGATCAGATGTTTCATTATGAGGATAATGTTATTAGACACATTACAACCGTGCACGGAAGCCAGGACTCTCAGACGTGTGTAGTTTGTGACAAATCATTTAGTGACCAGTTAGAACTTAGAATTCACATTCTTAATCACTGTGAACTTAAGACTTTCCAGTGTTCTTTGTGTAATATAAAGTTCATCGAAAAATCTTCTCTTCAGAATCATTTGAAAGAACATGTAAAGTCGCGAAGTTTTGTCTGTTCCCAATGTAAGAAGGGTTACTGGTATGAAGAAGATTTGGTAGAACATTTAATTACGCATTGTGCTAAGATAACCCAAGTTGAAAGAGAGCGTCATCATGAATGTTCATTCTGCAAAAGGACCTTCAGACGCAAGGATGATCTTTCCCGACATGTGAGACTGTATTGTAAGAAGTCTGAAATTCATAAGCGCGATTTTGAGTGTTCAATTTGTAAAATGACTTTCGGAAGCAACTGTAGTTTTGACTATCACGTGAAAGTTTGTTTTTTACACTCTTAAATTCATTTAAGTGGGGTGTTATCAAGCAAAACCATGTTATACGACAGCCATCCATGAAACTTGCTCAAGAGAATTTATTTAAAGGATATTGCACAGTATTAGTAAGCGAAGAGTCTGTTGGCAACAAATCGACATCTGCTAGTCGTTCAGAAATTAGACATGCCCAATCATTCACCACGTGGCTCGCCGGGAATTGTTTTAAATTGATTAAAATGTAAAGTTTTCCGCTGCCCAATGTGTATTGTACTAATTTTAGCGGCCTATACCGGTAATTTTCATATTTATGGGCCTTCATATATCTGGAATACTATCGTAAACTACTATTACACTGAAACACAAAATATCTAATATTTTTTTTCAATAGAACTGGACATGAATGTGGGTATATACAAAACAAATTGGATCAAGTACTGCTTCTCTGATACATGTTACACAAACCATTCGCCATCTTTGATTTAAGTTAATTATTTCAAATGGGAATAGGTACAAGTGATACATAAAATTTCGAAGAAATGCACTGGTGGAGTTAGTTTTACAGTATCTTTAACCATTCGGAAGTTATTGAATGTTATAGACCACCTATAATACTAAGTTTCTTCATGAACAATGTGGAATCACCCGTTGAATTACTGTAGATAGGGAAACACATGAATGCTTCCATATGCAGTATGAATGAAACCAGGTTATACATCTTTAACAAATATAATACATATCGTTCGCCACTTTAGATCTGCCGAATTGGATTGATTTTTTTAAAAATTGGAATAGGTGCAAGTGATACATCAAATTCGTGTAAAATTTTCGCAGAAATGCACTGGTGTAGTTAGTTTGACTGTATTTTCAACGATTTTTCAACCAAGAACAATGGGTCTCTTCTCGAGGCCAATATTAACATGTGTACCAAATTTCAACTGAATATGCAAAGTTGTACGTGAGTTATCGGTGGCGAAAGATTCTCTGAACATACAGGCACACACACAAGACATCAATACGGAAATGACATTTCTTTACGGTTTAGTAGAGGTGGTCAAAAACCCAGATCTGGTCTGATCTCGATTTCGAAAATATGACCTTAATACAATACTTACATGTTATAACATAGTACTAAAAATCACACAAAGAAATTATTAGAATTATGACACCACTGTTACAAGGAGTTGGTTTATAACTATTTTTTTGTGAGCGACTTTTGCTTGATAATATCGATATAGACCTCGAAAGCCGCAATGCTATTATTAGTCTTCACCCACTTGTCCATTATCTGTTCAGTGCTCTAATATTCACAAAGATGATTAGGCACGCCTGGAAAAAGTTTTGATTTCTTTATTTCGGTGTTCTTTGGCAAACTGAAGATTCGAATTGCTCAGCTCCCAACTGCTCAAATGCTTACAGGATTGGTTCATCAAGTCTCATAAGCGTGTATAATTACCGCTATGGGGATCTACAATTAGCACTACACACAAACTAGGATCCACAGAACTTTACATTTTGTTGAATATTAGTAAAGTACCTGACATTTAACATGCAATGACTTCAAAACGGTTCAAGAGAGATCTAACTAACTACACCAGTGCATTTCTGCGAACTTTTAGATGGATTTGATGTATCGCTTGCACCTCTTCACATTAAAAAAAAACAAACAAACTTGTATCCAATATGGCGGACGGTGTTAGTAACATGTAGCAGTACTTGATCCCATTTGTTTTGCACATGCCCACATTTATGTCCAGTTCTATCTAAAGAAAATAAAATCAATTTTGTCTTCGAGCGTAATAGTAGTTTACAATAAATAGCATTGCAGATTATATAAAGGCTCATGAATATGTACATTCCAGTATGGGGCACTAAAATTAGTACAGTGCCCATTGGGCCGCGAAGAACTTTACATTTTAATAAATTTTAAACAAATCCCGGCGACACACTGGGTGAATGTACCTTATCAGATAACGAAAAAGTTACTCAACATAAGGAAGTTGAAGCAACACCCTGTTTTTGTGTGTACGAGGTAATTGCATTAAATGAGAAACGAAAAGTGAGAATTGGTACTAAAGAACTTCCGTTCGCAGAGTACGGGTATGTCAGATAGATTATATTCTCGAACAATGATATTTCATGACTAGTGCGATTCTGTCTTATATCAAATGCTTTTATTGCGTAGCAATAAACATTTTTAGACTGCTGTCATGAGTCTTTAAAGTGCCTAACTTTCTGCCGAATTAAGAGTTTGTAACTACTCACATCATTTTGAACAAAAAGGCTTTTCGACTCTTGTTAACTTTTGAAAAGAAAGTTAATATCTGATATCATGTTTGTTTATGATTCTTGTATGGTTCGCCGAGATCAATAAGTGATATTTTGCGATGTTTGCTGAAATACGAAGTGTTTAATTAATGATAACATAATTGTATCGTCAAGTGTGAAGTATTGGTACCATTATGTGTTAATTATGTTGTGAGATGATGATGATGTGCGTGTGTACGGCAAATATAATGAAACGTGAATTTGGTAACTAGGAACCAATGAACATATGTCGGTCACCTAATGTAAATACAATGTTTCTGTTTATTAAAGAAACTAGCGCATTCAGTACCATTAGCATCAGATCATTACTTAATTTGAACCCAACGGTAATTAGTAAGTTTAGCAAATTGGCGATCGAGTTTGGCTTTTCTACGTTTATAAGAGTGCTCAAGAAGCTGATCTGATACGCCTTTGAGTATATTATTTTAGATGGTACTTAAAACACATTTTGAGATCGTATTGAGTGAATGGTTGCCAGCAAGTGTAACAATTTTTATAAACATGGCTACGAGTAATATATTATTTTCTTCGTTTGACTCGCACAAAGATAAAGTATCATTATATTTAGAAAGATTTGGAAGCCATTGTAAAGTATTGGATATAGATGATAGCAAAAAAATCGATCGGTTAGTAGCATCTTTAGATAATGACATGTATGAAAAGCTAAAGAGTAGTGTCAGTCCTAAAGCAGTCACCGAGTTAAACTACACTCAAATAGTAGAAACCTTAAGGCATCTATTTGATCCTCTAATCGTCAATAACACGGGAAGACTACAGTATGTGGTAAATTATAAGCACATCATAAGGAAAGTGGGATCCTCGCTCACACAAGCAGTGTTACAATGGAAAGATAATATAAACAAACATAGGGTAGTACATGCTCAGTGGACAAAAAAATGCTACACTACAACGGTAGATTTTTTCCAGAGTTTACGTACTAAGATGGAGCTAAGCCATTATAGGCAAGAAAGTAAATTGGCTAAGGACGTTAATAGTACGACAGAGAGTAATAGTAACTATTCATGGATAAATAATATCACAAATACAGATCAGAAACCATGTTTATTTGCCATAACGGTTAATGATCGTAAAGCAATAGCAGAGGTGGACTCAGGGGCTTGTACTGACATAATATCTGAGCATATGTTTAAATCATTAGACAGACCATCGCATTTGCAGAAAACAAACATAAATTTGTTTGCGGCTAACGGTGATCGTTTATCAGTGCTTGGAGTATCACAATTAGAAGTACAAGCGTATGGACACAAATTCAACATGCAATTCTATGTAGTACAGAACAATCTAAAATATATTATTGTAGGGAGAACAGGATTGAATGATATGTGGCCAGAATGGAGACAACATTTCAGTAGAATTAAGCATAATTTGAATGAAGTCGATGATATTAGTATACAGGACCAATCAAAAGAATTTACACAAACTATTATCAGAATTCAGTGAGGTTTTCAATGACATAGTGGGCATACCTGTGAATAATTATGAGGTCGCAATTAAATTGCTTCCAAATGCATCTCCAGTATTTAGAAAATCATATAGGATACCATGTAGCTTGGAAAACAAAGTAAAATCAGCATTAGATAAATTAAAACAGCAAAATATTTTAGAACCAATAGAATTTACGCAGTGGGCGACACCAATAGTGATTGTCCCAAAGAAATGTGGTGAAATTCGACTTTGTGCGGATTACAAGGTAACTGTAAACAAACATATAGATAAGATGTTTTACCCTCTCCCAGTAATGGAGGATATTCGGAAGAAATTACAAGGAGCGGATACGTACGTAGTGCTTGACCTTCAACAAGCATATCAACAGTTAGTTACCTGTAAATCAGGAGTCACAAAAAATATTAGCAATAATCACACCATGGGGAATGTACAAAACCAAGAGGCTTCCATTTGGATTGGCAAGCTCTCCATTTATATTTCAACAATATATGGACAATGTATCACATGAATTCCCATTCGCACAGGTGTACATAGACGACGTGGTCATAGGAGGTCATGGACTAATGGAATGCTTTCATAATACGCGTCTAGTATTAAAGAAGTTTAAACAACTAAATATTAAAGTTAATAAAGTCAAATGTCAATTTTTTTCACAGGAGATAGAGTATTTAGGATACCCTATATCCGCAAAAGGATATATTCCTTTACAAAAACACAAAGACGCTATAAATAAGTGCTCTCGTCCAGAAAACGTGACTCAATTACGTTCTTTCATGGGAATGGTTAATTATTTCCAAAAAAATATATCTCATTTAGCAACGCATGCTCATAAATTGCATGAACTATTACACAAAGGAGTTAGATGGAACTGGACAGAAGAACACCAACAGCAGTTCGAAAAAATCAAAAGTCTAATTATGCACAGTACTAGAAATCAAGTATTTAACTCACAAGAAGAAGTTTTCCTAATTACAGATGCAAGTCCCTATGGTTTAGGAATACAACTATGTAATAAAAAAACAAGATGGGAATTTACGAACTGTAGCGTTTGCGTCGGCTACTCTGTCACCTGCGGAACGCAATTATTCACACTTCGAAAAAGAAGCATTAAGCTTAGTATATGGGGTAAAAAAATTTCATCAATATCTCTACGGTAGACATTTTACAGTTATTACTGATTACCTGTGAAATTAATATTTGGTGAAGATAAAGGAATACCGGCTGCAATACATCCTGGATTAATGAGATGGGCATTATTTTTATCAGGCTATAGTTATAATATAACATATTCTAAACAAGTACCAGTTGCAGACTGCCTATCACGTCTTCCATCTGATGAAGGATCAGGAGATGATATTGCTTCTCAAAACTATATACTAAATATTAATCCTAATTCATTAGTGGTTAAATCAATACCAGAAGCAATACAACAAGACAACATAATGCGCAATATTTATCAGTGGACCAGGGAGGGATGGCCCGAAACATTGCCACAAATTTATAGATCGAAAGTGTATAGACATTATTTTGCAAAACGTATGGAGTTAACTATAGATCATCAATGTTTATTTATGGGCACAAAATTAGTTGTTCCACCTGCATTTCGGTTTGAAATTTTAAATTGAGTACATAAAGTGGATTTAGGAGAGTCAAAAGCAAAAGCTACTTTGAGACAGTACTACTGGTGGCCTAGCATGGAGAAGGAATTAGAAATCATTATAAACAAATGTGAGAGATGTGCGGAATATCAAAAGGGTAGATATCACAAATATTTCGAATCGTGGAGAAAAGAAAAAGCACCTTTCCGGCGAATACATATTGATTTTTTTGATTTCGGTGGAAAGAAATTTTTGCTCATGATAGACAGTTTTTCAAGATGGCTTCAAATGGAAATGATGGCTAACACTACAGCATACGAAACGATAAAGAAGTTAGACAACATATTCAATTTTATAGGTTACCCACAATGTATTGTATCAGACAACGGACCTCCATTTGCATCCATTGGTGTAGACAGCATGACATACAAGTAATTAAAGCACCATCGTACCATCCTCAAAGTAATGGGCTTGCCGCAAGGTCAGTTCAGGAAGTAAAGAACCTTATGAAGAAACAGGTTTCGTCAGGGCCAGTAAGTGACTGGAAAGAGAGAGTAAAGAAGATTCAGCGGGATTTAAGGTTTGCAGGAGCACAAACGTTAAATGGTAAATCACCTGCACAAATGATCTACAATTACGATCCAAAAACGGAGTTTAACAAATGGTATCATCAAATTTGTAATAGTAGTTATGAGACAGATAATGCACTGGAGTCAAAAAAAAGATATTACCTTCAAGTTAGATTCATGGGTATTCGTACATAACGTACCAAGACAATGGCCAAAATATGTAAAAGGACAAGTAAAGAGACGAATAGGTTAGAGAATGTGGGATGTATGTATCAAGGGCAAATACAGAGTAGTGCATACTGATCAAATCGGTAAACAGGCGGAGAATATAGAGCCAGACAAAGCGTGTGAGGATGATTATTGGTGGGAA
The DNA here is from genome assembly GCA_022664845.1 of Lepisma saccharinum. Taxonomy (NCBI): domain Eukaryota; kingdom Metazoa; phylum Arthropoda; class Insecta; order Zygentoma; family Lepismatidae; genus Lepisma; species Lepisma saccharinum. The sequence continues at coordinate 75,247 of JAGDQP010004274.1, forward strand.
ACAGCGGCTCATGATGAAAGGTCAAACGCAGAAACGTTACCCAGACGATCTCAACGAATAAGACATCCGCGCAAGTATTTTGATTGTGAAGGTCATCAATAAAAAAAAATGTGATGCAAGAAGCTTGTGGATCGCTGTGCGATCACAAACGAATTGTTGTACATGTCATACAAGGGAACAACTATTACAGACTTACCAGTAAATAGAATAATTATTTTGTTTTGATGAACGTTAATAGTTGAAAATTCATAATTGGTTAAAATGTTAGTGCGGAGATACATTTTTAGAGAAAGGAGGAGTGGATGTCATGAGTTTTTAAAGTGCCTAACTTTCTGCCGAATTAAGAGTTTGTAACTACTCACATCATTTTGAACAAAAAGGCTTTTCGACTCTTGTTAACTTTTGAAAAGAAAGTTAATATCTGATATCATGTTTGTTTATGATTCTTGTATGGTTCGCCGAGATCAATAAGTGATATTTTGCGATGTTTGCTGAAATACGAAGTGTTTAATTAATGATCACATAATTGTATCGTCAAGTGTGAAGTATTGGTACCATTATGTGTTAATTATGTTGTGAGATGATGTTGATGTGCGTGTGTACGGCAAATATAATGAAACGTGAATTTGGTAACTGGGAACCAATGCACATATGTCGGTCACCTAATGTAAATACTGTTTCTGTTTATTAAAGAAACTAGCGCATTCAGTACCATTAGAATCAGATCACTACTTAATTCGAACCCAACGGTAATTAGTAAGTTTAGCAACTGCATACACATGCAATGGGACTCAGGATTTCTCAAAGTACTGTTCTTCCAGTTGAATGCACTTGTCCCATCTCTCAATCCATTTTCTGAATACTGCTTTGAACACTTTATTCAACAACCTGTTCAGTGTACTCATCATAGCATTATTAAGGTGATCATCGGAAGCAATAGATTAAAAGTTGTAGGGGGCGAGATCGAGCAAGTAGGGAGCATGGGGCATGATAACCCTTAACTCGTCGATAACCTGTTGGATGACATGAGCACGGTGGGCCGGAGCATTGTTCTGGTGCAAAATCCAGCCCGTTGGTGCATACTGCGGATGCTAATATTTTCTGAGATGTTCATAGCGTCTCAATTCCCTAGGATGTTCATCCTTGTGTCATTTCTCACTGTGACCTTGTTGATTTCTGTTTAGACTCTGTAGAGGGTTCGGTTTGAGGGGCATCTTTCACTCTGATATGACCATGAAAATCGAATGTCTGGTTTATGCGGAAAAGTGTGTGATTTAATAAAGTCCGGATAAGCGAGGTTTTACTGTATTAGTACAGTCAGAAATAAACCGAACTTTGGCTGCCACGTTGTTTGTGTGGAACGACTGCGCTGCGCGTGCGTAGAGGGATTTGCTGATATAAGTAATGTCAGTTAGTGAAGGTATCACAGGTAATAAAGTCCGGTACGTTTGCAAGAGTACTGTTATGGCTCTCTGTCCGAGTGGTAAGATGACGCTTTAAGAGCAACGAGTGAATATTCAAATTTTCAATTAAACTTAGACATTTACTGAGACATGTACTCTGCTACGTTAAACGTACGGAGAGAAAGCAATGTCGCAAAAGCAAGTAACGACTGTCACCAGCTGCTTGTCCAATCAAGATAATCCACATCCAGGATATTCAGTATCTTACAAAGCCTCCGGATTCTCCGGTTCAAGCTAATGACTACCTGTTTTCGATGATCAAACACTTGGCTAAAAGGTTCACTTCAAGCGAACATGTCATGGCGTATGTGACAAGTGCTGTGAAGGAGGTGACAATGGCTTGCAAGATTGTTTTAACAAATGGTATGAACGCTGGCACAAGTGTTTAACTGCCCAAGTTTATTACTTTGAAGGTGGTGATGTGTAAAAAGGTTCTTTTGCTGTAGAAGTTTCTATGAAAGTTCGGTTTATTTTTCAGTGTAGTAGTAGTTCAAGAAATAGTGCGTTGGTGAGGACGAGAACACGCTAGTTCTGGACGTTACTAATAACTGGTATTGTGTCCACGACTTGAAATTGTTAACACATGCCGACATGCTTACATTAAACTAAAAACTTAAGTACTAACAATACCTTAATCTTTTTTTTTAAAAAAAAAGCAAGGAAAAAACAACTGAACAAAATTACCTCAGCAGCACATTGCATTAGATAACAGAACATCTTAGTTTTTTTTAAAGCAAAATTTAATGTAAGTGTCAAAAGGTGTTTTAATTGTTGGTTAGTTAATTAGGAAGACACGTGTTACGTAATAGTAGATATTTGAGCATCAACAGTCACTAGAAATGCTGATGAGAAAGTGAAATTATTCCAAGTAATTTATAATGCATGTAGGGGGAAGGAAAAGAGAAAAGGAACCGTTACTTCCACAGAGTGGCATGTGCAGAATATGAAGGGTGTTATGTATTGTTATACTTATTACCCAGATATTGTTACTAATGAAAACTTAATAATAAAACACGTATGTACTATGTAAGCTGTAACTTTTTATTGTGCAGTTTGTGAGATTTTACCTTTCCGTGATTTCTCATGTAGATGAAATTCCTTTAAGTAACTTAGTTCAGTAATGTAAACATTTTCTTCATGACAGCTAATAACCACACAATCACAGAAGTGGTTCTAGTTCCGCTGTGTTCAGTGGTACAGCGCTCACCTCTAGTCCATACGGTCCTCGGTTCGATCCCGGAAGGTGCCCTTTTTGTTTGTGGTTGACTAGACACCATGTGCGTGTGTTTTTTCGAGGTTGTCCCGTTTTTTCCTACAGTTTTTTCATTCCACCAATTCGGCCTGAGCCAAAGTTGCCAAAATACCTTAATTCAAAAATTCAAACAGAAGTGATTCTAAAAGAAAATGTTGTGTAATAGCCGAAAATAAGTTTTTTTTTACCATGATAGTTTTTCGTTGATACTTAAAAGAAAAAAAAACTTATGGTAATTGTACACTACACTACAAAATGTGTGATATTTGGTAATTGTGTTCTATGTATCAATACGATAACAAGATTTCATGTTTTTGCGTTTTAAATTGTTAAAAATTTGACGCGTTTTGAAATTTTTAAAAATCTGAAACTAAAAAAACTGTTTGCCCTAGACAGCTCAAACTTGCACCATTCATTTCATAATTTCAAGAGCTGTAATTTAATATATTACTTGACTTTATTAGACCAATCTTTATAAATTTCAAAAATAAAACAAAACTTGTTTTTTGAAAAACTCAAAATGATTTTTTTAAAAAAATATGTATGTTCAATGTACTTCTGATTAGAATGTATGTGCCAAATTTTATGATGGTATTTCAGTGGGATAATGTTTAAAGAAATCTTAACAGAAGTACACAGCCACTTATATATAACGTGTTAAATTAGCTTAAACGGCAGTACACATAATGGCTTTTAGCAAAGTCAATTTTATTGGTTAAAATGTGACATACAGTATCTTAATTTCAGTTCTATTGTAGAACAAATCGTACCTCAGTGGTAGAGCATTGGCGCAGCATTCGGGAGGTTATGGGTTCGGTCCCAGCGGCGACCATCCTGACTGAGTTTTTTTACATGGGTTTTCCTCAGTCACACCAGACATATGTCGAGATGGCACCTTCAACATAGTTCCCGGCCGACGCGTTCCCGAATCCCTCCCTATCATGGTCTGAGCCTTAGATGCCTAAAGGCCATAAATAGAATTCAGATTGAACAATATTGTAGAACAGAACTATTAAAATTAATCAGTCCAGCGTGATTTCTGTATTTAAAAGAAGACAGTAAGTATTATTAGTTCGAAATTATTTGGTTACAAGTTAGTGAACCTAGCACTGTGTTGTTATGATAGATTAGTAAATGTTCTACAATAGAACTGAAATGAAGATACTGTATGTCACATTTTAACTAATTAAATTTACTTTGCTAAAAGCAATTATGCGTACTGGCGTTTATGCTAATTATACACATTATGCGTAAGTGGTTGTGTACTTCTGTTAGAACTGTTTTCAACATGACTCCTTTGAAATACTATACTAAAATTTGGCACATACATTCTAAATAGAAGCAAATTAAACACATTTTTTTTTTTCAAAGTTCGTTTTGAATTTTTTGAAAAAATAAGTTTTGTTTTAATTTTGAAAAATACAAAGATTGATCTAATCAAGTCAAGTAATATATCAAATTATAGCTCTTGAAATTCTGAAACGAATGTTGCAAGTTTGAGCTGTCTAGAACAAATAGTTTTTGAATTTCGCGCTTTTAAGGGTTTCACATTCACAACGCGTAAAACATCAGTCGATTTTTTTATTTTTAACAATTTATTAACTCAAAAACCAAAAGTGATAAGACGTGAAATTTTGTATTTTTCATCCTTGGCAATAGTACTACTTATGTAGAAAAGAAAATGTCTCGAATTTCCGAGATGTCAAGTTCCAGACCATTGGTTGATTTGATATGAAATGACCCTTGTGTAGTTATATAAAAAACGTTTTCTTCTGTGAAGTTTTTAGTTTTTTGTTCTTTTTCATGTTTTTTTTTAAAGTTCGTTTTTTCACACGGCAACTATTTAATGCTTTACGCTGTAGATAATCAATGTAATCAGCTGGATTGGAGTTAAGCTTTCACACATTCATCCCAATTTACTATTGCTTTGTTTTCTTGTAGTCTTACGAGGCAAATGATGGCATAATTTATACATTCACTGCTACATCGTTATACTTCCAATATCTTCACCCTAACAAACATAAGGAATTAACTAAGGAAATATGGACTGAAGTTATTTGGTAAAAATAACTTGTAATAGTTTGTAATAAAATACTAATGAACCTCCAGGGAACTATTAATTTTAAATATACAAGAAATAATACATCGGTCACTTTCTCTTGTTAAAATAAACTTTGCAGATAATGTAAAATAGCGAAAACACTAGCAGGATGTGTATTAATGTCCTGGATTTCACCAAATAGAGGTGTCTTCGGAGGCACTGCGTAATACGATTTTCAATACAATGTTTGTCCATCAATGTGACCTCCCCATGACCTGTGATAGCAGTACAGATGCGCTGCATTCGCCTAGTTCGTTTTCCACGTTCTCTGTCGTTATTCTCCCCCTTTAGGTAGTCAAGATAATGTTGCCACAGTTCATCCACAGTGCTCAGGGTCTTCTGAGCAACTTGTAACAGCGCTGAACATCAGCTTGTTCACAAAGCCTTAATTTACTGTGTATAGATAGTATACAATAAGTAATTCAAGAGAGGGCGCTCCAGCTAGCAAATTTCAGTAATTCTTTGTTATTTTTCAGGTATATATTAAAAGAACTTTCGATGTCATTTAAGTAACAATATAACTAGGATCGTATTACAATTATTTTGATATTAGCTAATGTTTTTTTTTATAGCTTTGTAATCGTGGAGATCAGCAGCCATGGTTCGCTATAACCCGAACAAGCATGTACCCTACCGTTAGATCGGTGCAAACAGTGGTTTATTGCTTTTGTGACAATAAAGCAAGTATTTCTTCGTGCCACGTGACTTTTATTATTAGGGGAGCTCTCTACAACTTCGAGGGATTCCCCAAGCGCCCGCTTCTCCAGTTAGAAGTGGAACTTGGTGTGCGATACACTTCTAGCGTGGGCGATAGTTCCTTCTTTTTTCACCTTCCTTTCTAGAAATCAACTGTGGACGACCGTATCTCACTTCGAGGTACGGAATCTACTACACTCTTGCATCTTACACAACCTGTGGGCTGCGGACGACCGTTTGTCTTCGGAGTACCGAAACCAGTATCTCACCATCTCACAACCTGTGGGCCGCGGCGACCGTCGCTTCAGAGGACCGGAACCAGTAGCTCATATTCCTTCACCTGCACCTAGAGGGATAACCTTTCTAGGTGACCGTTTCTCCTTGCGAGGAGCGGAACTTAGAGAGCGTAGTCTCTTCTTGCTTTTCTTTCACTACACATGGTCCCCCAGAGTCGTGCTTACCCGCTGTGTTGCTGAGGCCAACATCCAAACGGACTGTTGCAAACTTTCCTGTCCAGCTCAGCCCATAGCAATTCAGTAGGTAACTGTGGTAACCAAATCATGTATTCTAATACTTCTGAGGCTTGTTTCCTTTCAATATACTTCTTATATAACTGAGAACTGTGTTTGGGATCATTGTTCTGCTGTACAAATTAATCCTTGGCCAGTTATTCTCTCCCATGTGGAACAGAATGATGTGAAATGATATTGTGATTCTATTTTTTCTCTAATATTCTCTACACTCGCACTAATCTCCAAGCATATTGTTACCGAGAGAACATTATATTCCCACACCGTTATATTCTCTCCCCCATGTTTCACATATAGAGTTATCCAGCATTGTTTCGCCAGGTCGATGACGAACATACTGTCTGCGATTTCGAACCAAGCATCTCACTTTTGAACTCATCGTCAATAGTACCTTTGTCTTTGTCTTGCTTCCATTTATGCATTCTCCATTGTTTGTGTTCTTTAGTCCATTGTAATCTTATGCGTATGCACTGATTTTAACAATGAGTTTTCATAGCTAGGCGACCAAACAATCCAACCTCGCGAAATCGACTTTTCACAGTAAACACACAGTCATCCCTGGCAGGGTTAATTTCTGCATATATACTTATTGTGGAACGCCTTCTGTTATGTTTCCTCATGATTAGAATATGACGGTCTTCCGTCTTCCTTGGACGTCCACTCCGTCTTTTTTTTTTTTTTTTGCATGGGCTCAAATTTCCTCTCTTCACTGCACTTCTAATCGAACACTGTCAAAAAATGTTTTCAATTTTACTCCAATTTTTTGGTTGGGCCATTCAATATCTTTATAAACGCGCGGTATGGCCTTTTCGTCTGGCGTTGTCATTTTCCATTTTTCTTGTTTTCTTCGCTTGATTTTGGTTTTACGAACAAACACCTGTATTACACAATCCTTCTACTGTCTTCCCAACATTATCACTCAACAAGAACTACTCAGGAGAAGTTTCACGGTCAAAGTGGGTACTCTGCTAGAAAGTTACTCAGTATACAGAACGTTGCAACTTAGACCTTGATTTGTAGTAGCATAAAATCTTCGTCAAAGACTGTGAAATACCTCCAGGTTGCTTACTCCTCACCCGGAATGGAGCGTTGGTTTCTTTACACATTTGCTGACTTAAAATATCATGGTATCATCATTAGAGTAGCTGAACTGAACTGCCAGAATGCTAATTAGATCTGACTCACGTAAGTACATTGCTATGCTCTTGCAGAACTTACCGAAACTTCATTTCAGAACTTCATATATATACTAACTTACAGTGTTGTTCGTACTGGGCAAATGTAATGGAAATCTTAATTTACTGCATAGCATGGAACATGTTGTTACCATGCTTCATAATTAATGAACTCCGAGTGTGCGAGTGTTCCGAGTCGCATTAAAATCGATCTAATTAAAAAAAAACAAAAGGTGAAACCGATAGAAATATTAAAAACGCGCCAAATTAATGCCACTTTCCTGTTCGTACACTGCACTCGTTCAAATGGATTTCTGCTCAGCAATCAGATAATGCGAAGACACAAGTATCGCCTACCCTATCAGAGCCTCGCTATTATCATGCTTCCTCATTTCTTCCTTTGTTTCAGCCAAGATGGGGAAAAGAGGAGCTGAGGGCGAATCTTAGACAATAAAAGGGTTTTCCGTGAGAAAAATTGGACAGTTTGTGAACGAAAAGCACTCGACAGTGTAGTATGTTAACAAATTTCGATACAGTGGTTGAATGAAAAATGTGCCACGAAAGCCAAAAGAAAGGAAACGAAATACTAGAGAAGAACGTCTAACGATTCACAATATTAAGAGAAACCCTAGATTAAGTGTGCCAAAACTACGTCCAGTAGTAACGAGGAAGCTAATGTGCAACGACACCATTCGGTGTGTTTTGCTCAAACATCGATTTCATGCCAGAATAGTATGAAAAATGGCCATTCATCAGCAGGAAGAACCATATCGAGAGAATCAGATTTGCAAAAGTTCATTTAAATAAGGATCAGAAGTTTTGGGACAATGTCGTTTGGTAAGGAAACCAAAATAAACCTACATGGGTCAGACAGTATCACCAAAGTGTGGAGGACGGCGAATACGCAGGATAATGTTGCCAATACAGCACGTAGGTCAGACATGGTGGAGAATCATTATGATCTGGGGGCTGTATGTCGGGTAAAGGAGTACAAAAAACCCAAGTCATTGATGGTATCATGGACCAACATGTCTACAATAGTATCTAATATTATTAACACACATTTCGTATCACGATTTTAATGAACAGACGTAATAGCATATACTCAAAACGTTCCAACTATTGCCCACTAGTGATGTGATTCCGTAAAATACTGAACACTTAGAAGAAATGAAATCTTAACACATGTAATAGAATTACTGCTGCTGAATGACCGCGAACGGTGACGTTTGGACAGACTCGTCCGGGCAACAGTGCGTGATGTGACAGCAGGAATCAACGCAGGACGTTCCAGGAATGAGTGTCAGAGGCCAGTGCAGCGGAATTTTGTCTCCATGGGGTATAGCAGCCGAGGACCGACACATGTACCGCTACTAATCGCTGCCCGTCGGCGGCTGCGACTCACATAGTCTCTGGGACACGCAAATGAGGGCCTTAGAGGATTGGCAACGTGTAGCGTGGTAAGATAAGTTACGTTACCCATTGGTACGCGCGAATGGTAGGGTCCGGATATGGCGCAGGACCTATGAACGCATGGACCCAAATTGTCAACAAGGCACTATGCAAGCTGGTGGTGGCTCCGTCATGGCACGGTGCGTGTTTACCTGGCATGGCTTGGGCCCTCTGGCCCGCTTGAACCGGACATTTTTGGAAGAGCGCTATGTTCAGCTGCTTGGTGACCATCTCCAGCCATTTTTGGATTTTGTGTACCCAGCCAGCAATGGGGTTTTCCAGGATTGCAATGCTCCGTTGCGCCGGGCCGCAATAGTACGCGACTGGTTTGAGAACATTGTCAACTTCCAACGCATGATATGGCCCCCAGGATTGCCGGATATGAACCCTATCGAGCACATGTGCGATATCATCAAACGAGTTATTCGTTCCCAGGGTCCTCCACCTGCAACAACCATCGAATTGTGTACGGCAGGCGAGACTGCGTGCGTGCACATCCCTCCAGCGAACTACCAGTGACTAGTCGCGTCCCTACCACGTCAAGTTGCTGCACTTCCCAGTGGTAGAGGGGTTTCACACGTTATTAGGTAGGTACTCCAAGACTTTCGACAGTTCAGTGTAACTTGTAATATAAAGCAGAGATTATCCGACACCCCATCCTCTAACCACTAACACTCCAAAATCATGAACAACAGCCCCTGATATTTTTAATCGCCATCCCCAACAGGCAATACTAGTATCATCCCACTGGACTGAATTCTGTACACCCCCGGGAAGAAATTAGACTACCCCTTCCCCACTTCAAAATCCTGAAAGAATCTCTGGAGGGACATATTAAAAACATTACAAAGGTTTTAGAGTTAAACTGTTTTATTTTGAACAAATCGCACAAGAATATCAAGAAACTCGAGAAGCAACATTTTATGAAATCTGCCTGAAATTTAGTCGTAGCGTCCCTGTGTGTCATAAACAGAGCCCGTCAAATGCCATTTTGCCATGTTTTGTCCTAACGTTCTGATCTTGAAACTTCGTATGTAGGCGATTTGTGGGGTCCGGCATATTTCCCACATACATTAAAAAAGCCATAAAAGCTATATTTTGTCTGTTCCCGCAAACATATTTCCAAATAAAAGCAATATTTTAAAGCAATTTCCAACAGATATTCTGCAAAGTAAGCAACTCATGTTGTATACATTTCCCCTAATTTTCGTTTCTTTTCCATTTCGGATAAATATATTTTCTTTCAGTGCAAGCATTTCGAATAAATATCATTTCTTTCAGCGCAAGTTAAAAGACGGGGATAAGAATTACGCACAACACGAACCCCCCCCACACTAGTTTAAAAGTACGAAAGTTGAAAAATTCATTTTCTTATGGCGTTATGCATCGTCACATACAAATAATCAGGGCGATTCTCTGTAAAGTGGTCATTGTTAGTCCCGTGCGTAACGCTTAATTTTGGCCTGTAACTGAAAGTTTGTAGTTTTGAGTGTTTTACTCCATTTTAACTATGCACTAATAATTTCCCCCTAATTTTGACATACTTTTTATATTTTCTTTGGATATTTTCATTTTTAGAAAGCAGTTTGTTATACAAATGTCCCGTTCGTAACGTGAGAATCACCCATTAAGAGAGAAAATTCTTACCCCAAAAATTACATCTTACTGGCTGCTTAATCAAATCTTCGGATATTTATAACACTAAATCTTAATTACGATGAAGTGATAAATATAAAAATCCCTTTCGGTAGGCCTACAGGCTGAGGTAGATTTCGAAGTTTCGCTGGGAGCCGGGGCTCGCCCCACAACTTCAATGCTTTTGAGAGGATGCGCCTCCTTTATCTTTACCAAAATCTCCCTGCAGCACTACACCACCACGGAGTACATCTTCACCCTCCCACGGTTGGCTGCGCCCCCAAAGGGAAGATTTGCCCCATTTATTGTAACCTACTCTTGGTCATACACCTTCATTGAAAATTTCGTTTCTCTACCTTCAATGATTTGGAAATTGGGTTTTTGGGGCGGCCATTTTGGATCCAAGTTGACGACTTTTTGAAAGTTTTCTTATTTTGTCGTGACCTGCTTGTGATAGTACAACTTCAAGTAAAATTTCATTTATCCAGCTCTAACGGTGTGCAAAATGGGATTTTGGGCGGTCATTTTGGATCCAAGATGGCGATCTTTCCCAAATGTTGTGATATTTCCCTAAGCTACTCGTCATAATGCACCTTTATGCCAAATTTCGTATCTCTAGCTCAAACGGTGTGGAAAATGGATTTTTAGGTCCGCCATTTTGGATCCAAGATGGCGTCTTTGAACTCATTAGGTAACATTTTCGTAATCAAAAGGTGATGATGTACCTTTTTGCCAAATTTGATTTCAATAGCCCCAGCGGTTTAGGCTGTGTATTCTATACAACAATGGGTTCGGTGGCCATTTTGGATCCAAGATGGCGACCGATTTTGCTCATTAACGAACTTAACCTAGCTATTAAGCCTAGAAACAACATATAAAAATTTGGTTCAAATATCTTCAAAATTATGGCCGCTAGCGTGTTAATATATATATATATATATATATATATATATATATA
>JAGDQP010004275.1:3197-27898 GCA_022664845.1 Lepisma saccharinum
TGAGGTGTTACAACTATAAACTCCATCAGTTTCATTATCCCCTCGTATCCAAAATTGTACCGTGTAAAACACTATACAATATTTTATGATTTATCGTACGAGAAATCTCGTACTATGGATTGTATACATTCTTTCATACGAGAGATCGTACGAGAAATTGTACCGTCTAAACCGGCCTTCAGTCTCGATTCAAATTCTGCTATCTTACCCCATTTATCACGACCGCTGAAAGCAATTAATTCTAACTGGATTCGTAGATACATAAAGTAAAATATATTATAGTAGATGACCCGAAAGTTATTTTTTACTAGAAATGTCTTGGTTTAGTGTCAAAAATATGTTAATTACTCACAATTTGTTTTTGAAAGTATGTACTTTTACTTTAACACTATGCATCATTTCCATATAAAAATAAAATAAGTTGGACATGCAATAACAAATGAGTGGAAAGTAATTTTCACAACATAAGTTTCGTTTATTGTAGAAAGCGGACTTCTCCACATACGTGAGAAATCTATATCTGAAAAAAAAAACTTCGTTAGAAAGTCCTGCTCCAGTGTGGCAATGCACCATCGTGTTAACACTTGGGAAAAATCTGGACATATTTGGCTTCATTTCGAAACATCTAAACAGATTTTGTTAAATATCTCAAAATTCTGCTCTGTAAAGAAGTCCGCTTTCTGCAATATCTCATTCAACTTATCGTCGGAGAAGTCACGGTTGGGCAACTTTTCGGACTCCATGTGTTAAAAACCTTGCATTCTCCCTCCCCACTGTTGCATTTACTTTCAAGATACTGTAGTTGAAGTGCTTCATTTTTTCTGTCCATGAAAACATGAGAACAATTAGGTAAAGTGATAAGTGACAATTAAAAAATATTTTTACTTTTCAGTAATCATCTACTTAAAATACATATACTGTATATCTAAAATGTCCTTTATAAACTATAAAAATGTAATATATTATTAAAATGTTAGAACAAAATAAGTTGCACCAAAGCAAAATATTACTCAATTTAATAGGTTTAACGTACATTCGTTACTATCAGCTTTTAGAAAATTAGAAAGAAAGAAAGAGGAAACGGGGAGGATTGAGAGAGAGAAAGAGAGAGAAACAGACAGACAGATACAGAGAGAAATTGAGTGCTTAGATTACTGCTTACCTTTCCTGTGGTCGATTCTGGGTGAAGTACTGATGTTTGTTCAATAGTTTCCACAACATCGTTATGGTTATTTACATACTCGATAATAATTGGAACAGATTCCTCTATGACATTGTTTCCAGAAATTTGTGTATCTGCTGTATTGTCATTACTAGCAGAAACAGCTACGTCGACAATATTATTTTCAATAGTTTGTTCATCATTAGCATTATCGTTGTTGTTCAGTATTAAGCCTATAAAGGAAATTCAAACCCTTTTAGTACACGAAAATGAGCTTTAAAGTGTACTTAATAAAGAAAGTGGTGCCAGTGTACATGAAAATATTATACAACATTGTGAGTTATATTTATTGGCGATAATTTAGGTGGTATGCTGTAATATTTTTAAGCAACTAATTGACATAAAGAAATCATTTCTCTTTATATGTTAGATACTTGTCTCTAGTTTGCGATGTCAAGAGATTACCTCCACGTTGTTTGTACAGGGTGTTCAGAAATTCTGACAACTTGAAGAAAAAAAACGAATATATTAAGATTTCGTACATTTTAAAATTTCATCTGAAACAAAGCGCGTACTTGTTGTTTACAACTTTGAGTAACCACTTCTAGGTACTTTATCACGTAAATATTTTAGAGGGATTAGGACTCTTACTTTCACAGTGATCACAACGGAAAGTTGGTAGTTTTTGAAAAGTTTGCTGTACTTGGACCCCGTTTGCTCAAAAAAACATAACTGCAAAATAAATGATTTTTCAGTATAGTTAGTACAGTTGTGTGTTCTAAGAGATTAACCACTTTTGTTATCGACAAATCATTGGTTTAGATTTTATACAAACTTCAAAGAGGAAAAGCTAATTATGGTTGCGAGGATGAAACATAAAATGCGTTGCGTCTGTAGATCATCTCACACCGAATGAAATATATATTAAGAAGATGTCAAAAGAACTATAGAGAAAACTATGAGGAACAAGGAATGATAATATACGTAAAGAATCGAAAGGGGTGAACTAGAATACACTGAACAACAGGCAACATCAAAGTTGGAGGCCTCAGGATGACCGAGAGATTAGTGCGCTCGCTTTCCGTGCGTGTGGTCACTGGTTCAATTCCTTCCGGAGTCCATTGAACAGATTGGATCATAGCCCACTTTACCAAAAACTGTAGGTCTCGTCCTTGGAAGTTCACCATCTCGTGTAGGACGTTAATACTAATTAAATCAATCAAATTTGGAAAGCATAAGCTAGAATAAGAGTGCAGATTTAAGTACTGTATTTGTGAAGCATTATAAGGTCGATATGAAATATAAAAGAGATTGCATATAAATTAGTTATACAACTTAAAGCTAAATGGACACGTTCAATCATTTGCGGACTGTACCTGAAATACTGTCAGCGAGAGTACATGGACGGAAGCATTCATAAAAGCTGAACTAGAGCTTCATGAAACAAATGTTTGGCTTAATAATCATCTTTTGGCATTAAATTATGAAAAAAAAAAAAAAAAAAACAGACGCGTAACTTTTTCACCAACGGTTGGACATTCTCAAAATATGATACTAAGACTACTTAAATGTAAAAATAAATTAAATGTAAAAATACAGACAATTGTAAATCCAATTGCGTTGTTAACGTAGAAGTGTATAGTATTTCGATATAATTATTGATAAGAATTTAAAATTGTCTTTACACACACGATACACTGTTAAAATTTTGTTCAGACAAATATGTTTAAATTAGAAATATTGTTAGTATGACCAATATAACAATAATATTGTTAATATGTTTAGCCAGTTTGGTCCGCTGCTAAGAAAATTTGGAGACCCCTGCCGTAGATAATACGAGCATGCTTAACATACAAGTCGCGAGGTAAAAATAAATTCAAAACGTATGCTCTATATTGATCGATTCACATGTATACTGAACATTAAAGAACTTGTGTCTACCTGCAGAACCACGCTGCCGTTCTTGAACTCAGTACCAGCTTCGGTTAGGAACGTCGTTGAGGTGTCGTTGGAAAGATATCGGTGAGACTAGTCTAAACTCATATAGATCATACATATTACAAAGGCGGTGTTAGAGATATGCGCAATTTATAACTGTGGAACTATTAGAGCTAGGAAAATGGTTGAGGTGTTGTTGAAAAGAACTCATAAAGGCCAGTTCAGACCCGTATCATTTATCAAGATCGCAGGATTGCTTTCGGAGTTTCTGGGGGAGGATTTTCAACTTTGGAAGGCGGGATTAGTGAAGTGGTTTAGGTGTCGGAAAGATCACAGAATGATGAGTTACAGCCAGTATCATTCTCAAAGATTGTAGAGCTGTTTCCGTGTTTCAAGGCGAAATACTTAATTTTGGAACGTGTTTAGCGCTACGAAAGTCGTTCAGATACAAGAGAAAATGTCTCGGCAAGACGAGTTCAAATCCGCATCAATTATCCAGTTCGTAGGGGCAGTATCTGAGTTTCGGAGAAGGGCAATTTTACACTTTGGAACTACTCGAGCTATGAAAGTGGTTGAGGCGTCATTAAAAAATCTCAGCTAGACGAACTCTAACCCGTAGCATTCATCACGATCGCAGAGATGGTTCTCGAGTTTCGCGGGGAGTTTTTTTTAACTTTGGAACTACTACGGCTAGCAAGGTGGTTGAAATGTCGCTGGAAAGGTCCTAACTAGACGAAATCAAAGTTCTATCTCTTGTCCGGATCGCAGGGGCGGTGTCAAAATTATAGCAAATTTTCAACTCAGGAACTGCATGGACTAATAGGGTGGTTGAGGTGTCGTTGGAAAAGTCTCAGGTAGGCAAATTAAAACCCGTATCTATTGTCCAGATCCAAGGGGCGGTATCAAAGGTAAAGGATATTTTCAACTGAGAAACTGCAAGGTCTAGGAAAGTTTTTGAGGTGCCGTCGGAATGGTCTTAACTAGACTAAATAAAACCCTTATATACTACCCAGATCGCAGGGACAGTGCCAAAGATAGGTTATTTTTTCAACCCGGGAACTACATGGATTAAGTAGGTGGTTGAGGTGTCGTTGGGAAGGTCTGGGTGAGATAAAGCAAATCCGTATTGATCATGCACATTGCAGTGTTCGTTCCGGAGCAGTTTATAACTTAAAACGCCTAGTACTGAAAGAGTGGTTGAGGTTACGCTGGAATGTCTCGCTGTAATTTTTCCACGGGAAATGTGACCATCTAAATAGGTTGCTCGGATCTGGAGCCTAACGGTAGTACATGCACTCAGTTCCGAGTCTGGGCGTTTTTCTGTTATAACTGAAAACCCCCAATTATTTCTTTTATTGAAACAGAATATGTGACGTAGAACTATTAAGCTGTTCCTGGTGGATGGTATTAATGCTGAGTTGGTGGTTCCGCTCATAGCCTTTCATTTTGATTATGAATTTATTTAATTTATAACCCTTTAGGCAACTTTGATTCAGGACGGATTGAGGATGATGAGATGATTGGTGGAATGAAGAAAGTGGTAGGGAACGGGAGATCCTCGAGAAAATACGGGCACACGGCTTTTGTCCACCTCAAAACCCACTTGGCAGCAGCAGGGTTTGAATTGACGACACCAAACGAGAGATGTGAACGCTCTAATCGTTGAACCACAGCGGTCCCTCATAACCTTCCATCAAACTAAGGATGTTTCAAACCCAAGCACACAAGTGATTCGGAGGCAACTTTAATGTTGAGAACGACCACGAACAATGCTATTTGGGGGTCCTGAGCTATTGACTTCCTTCCTGGGCTATTTGGTGGGGCCCCTGAAAGAGTGGAGGGGGGACGTGAGCTGCAGCCTCTTTAGTTCCTCCCTTAATTCGGCCTTGACCACGATTTTCAACTTGAATATTATTTATGGCATTTAGGTATCTGAAGCTGAGGCCGGGATAAAGAAGGGGAAGGGATGCATTAAGGTGCCGGCCAAGACTGATGTTGAAGGTGCCATCCCGGCATTTGTCTGACATGACACGAAAAAACTGAGGAAACGCCAGTAACGGTGATCGCTGTCTGGGATCATATCTACGACCTCCCAAAACTTTTACCGCTGAGCTAAGGCGGCTCAGTCTCTGACCACGAGAACACATAGTCTAGAGAAGATGTAATTCAGTGACAAAAACAATTTTATCTTGTCTAAGGATATCTGGTTCATAAAGCTGTCTTCGGGAAGAACACCCAACATAATCAGTTTTTGTGCGCTTGCCTACGCTATTTTTATTCAGCATTTGCGCAGAATACAACCAAGGGACCTCGATGTGAAAAAGGTTTGGAACCATTGGTTTACAGTAACGTTAACAATAAAGCCGAACATGGTTTTATAAAGGGAAATGAGGGAATTTACACTTTCACTAAGCTTACTTTTCTATGTTTGTATATTGTTAAAAGGCAAAAGTTAGTATTGCAATTTTGGAAAGTGGACAGGCGAATTATTTGAAGAATTAATTTTTAGCTTAGCTTTTTTGTTGCGCAACATATGATGTTATATTTTCCTTTTATTCTTGGCAACCCATGAGTTGAAATAAATTATTTAAAACATTTTTTCTTCTTGTCATAGTGTATCGTAATCACAATCCTACACTTTCCAAAGTTGGGATATTTACTTTTGTTTCTTTCTTTCTTTTTTTGAAAAAAATAAAATGAAAAAAGCGTTGGGGATGAGCGGACTCTAAGAACAATCCTGAGGATAACTGAGGGATCTGTGCTGTTTCCAACTCAAGAGTACTTTACTTGAATTTCGAGGCAAGTTACAGCACTTGCAGTTACACAACTAAGGTTGGTCAGCTGTTGCACGTGACAGCACATTCCATGGCGTTGCAGACAGAGGCGGGAAGGGGATCGCGATATCCGAAACTATTTTTACAGAATGGACTGAGACGATGAGTAGGAGGAAAACAAGACCTTAGTTCATCACGTCTCAAGGCTCTGTTGACAAATTCATTAGTGTTGTATATGTGCTTGTAACACTATAGAGATATGAGACTTGAATGTCTTCCATTGTTTATGAAGTTAGATTGTGAATCATGTTTCAGTTGGTATGATGTGACAGGAACGTTCTTTTATTTTCAATTATCAGCTTAAAGTATTTAGGGACGTTTCGGTTTACGTTGTTGATTAACGCGTTATTATATAGATATGGACTTCTTTGCAAAGAGTTCAAATCTTTCTAAAATCACGTAATTAATATTGATTTTGAGGTTATTGCACTAAAATATTAATGGCATTTAGCTACACCTCCCACTAAAATTTGAAGGTCGGCAAAAGTTTATTTAACATAAAAATCACGAATCTCCAAGCGAAACTTTCATTTAAGCTATGGGAAACTGATATTGATTTTAACTCTCCTGTAAAATGGCTAAAACATAATTACGTGGTTTTACAACTAAGCCGACGACTGATTCTTTTTTCTGTATACGGCTATGGAATACTCCTCCACTGGCATACACTGTCGCAAGAGCAGGGAAGGCAAAGACAATTATCTAGATACGACACCAGTTTCCTCTGGTGAAACTGAGGAAATCCCTGGTAAAGTTCGGTCAGTATTGCCGGCATCAGTACTCTAATCTGTGTGACTCCCCCCGATCCGATTTGAAAAAAAGATACAGATAATCGGGACTGGATTACAAAGTTACTTTTAATTTTTTTGTGATCTCCATTGTTTAGTTCCAATGTGATGACAATTTTTATTCTGCTGGCCAAATAGAAAAAAAAAATGCAAGTAGATAGTGAACCATCCAGTTTTCGTTGTGTAGAGTTTACGATCGCAAAGTTCAGTTTGGCAGTTGGAAAATACGTAGGTTCGTACCGTACTAACCGAGGATTTTATAGTTACACCATCAGTTTCACTATACAAAGGCACCGGTCAATACTAGCCTCTTCCCTATCACCGGAGAATTACCCCTCTAAGGACGTAATCTTCAGACATTATGATGGGTTTAGACCATAGTTATATGTCAAACCCATATGTAAGTTAAAATGCGTCTAACATCGTATTATGTTAGTTCTTTTTTCTTTCTGACTTCGTCCCGAAACTATTATTTACAATTCATGTAGCTGTGATTAAACATCAAATCACTGTAGCATTTTCAATACATAAGTTAAATGAATTATCGTCAATTATTCTAATTTATTATATTCACTACATATTAATCCATATTTAAGGAAAATATTCAGAAATACTTACTTGTGGTACTTGTAACAGTGCCGTCTTGTTCTCGTGAAGGGATACCTAACCTTCTTCTTTGCGCTAAAAGCAGAATTTTTCTTCCTCTTTCACTTTCTTCCTGTCTTCGTTTTCTTCTCATTATGTATCAATATCACAAAATCACAATATTCAAAACAAATTCACAATAACCTTCTTCTCGTACGAAAACATCCACTGACTCGAAAGCGGCAAGTCAAAATGTCCGCCAAACCCAAACTTGAAATCAAACTGCCCGCCTCTCGCTGCGAAATAGCCACGTGAGAGAGGTAGGCGGAGCGACTTTGAGTAAATTGCGGGAGACAGAAAGCCACATTAGTGAGGTAGGCGGGGCTAGTTTGAATTAATGGCGGGAGAAAAACTTCTGCACAGCAAGATAACCTGTGCTCGCTTACCTAATTGTGTAACGAAAATGTAGCTTATGGAGCAAGCAAAGATAGGAAAATAATTGTTATTATCAGTTTTACGCACTATAAACACTTGATTAATAAATATATTTCTGAATTCTAAGTTGGAGCCTCGTATGTCGTAAAACTGCAAAAACCTCTAAACACACGAAATTTTTATATAGGTTGAGGAAATATTTTTTTATGCTTTAAAGATAAACATAATAAAATTGTTTAAGATCAATTAATGGCATAAATGGATTTTAGATTATTACAGTAAATTTATTGTATGGATCAAAACTCTGCATTTGGAGTAAATCAACACTGAAAAAATATGTAAACTTACGGGACGAGTGTCTGGGCGCCTGAAAGTTTTGGGAACATCGAAGTCGGTTTTCCTCGTATAATGGAAGCATGAAAGTAGAGATTTGTGAGAACACACACACACACACACACACACACACACACACACAAACATATATATATATATATATGGCTACAGAGACAGAAGCTGAAGATGTGACAAATATTAGGAAAGAAAAAGAGGGGAAAAGAATAAAGATTTTAATTTTTCCACATTCATTCACACACACACACACATTGGTTTAATCTCTTAACTATCCGCTGATTTAGCATCTCACGTTTCTCCAATTTCTTTAAAGAGACAAATCTTTCGAATTGTGTTTTCTGTTACTAGTAAATAACATACTTAAAAAGACTGTAGCTTAACTTGGAATCGAACGCAAGCTCGCAGATTAGGAATCAAAGACTCTACCGCTACACCACATCTTACGTTCAAAATTAATTTTTAACATTTCGTTATATTATATGTTTCTGACACGTGGAAGAAAAGAAAGGGAAACCGCAGTATGACATCAATTTAAAAAAATAACTTCTTTAAACTTTATTTTTATACGGGCCAGTCTAGTAACTTTGAACTTCGACCCGTCACAATTCGCCCCTTAGTTATTATAATCCACACCCATGCCCCTGCCGGGACTCTAACCCGGGACCTTCGAGCCGTTGATCTACTGCCGCAAACCGTACGGCCACCCAAACGGCAACATCAATTTCAACTTTTCTACTTTGGATATATTTATCACACTATTCCTTGCATCTGTGTCGTACGTTAACGACTGTTAGCTTGGTGTCTGCTCATAAATCTTTCACAAACTCTAATTTCATTAGAAGTTACTACGAGTACTCTTTTACTAAAGAGAGCTTATATAATTAAATCCACAGGGTTCAAAAACCACCTCAATTTGTTTTGTTTTCAGAAGTCGAACCCTTTTTACCTTTTAGCCACATTTTACTTTGTTTAATAGACACAAAAGTACCCCTTCATAGCAAACAAAACTTGAAGAGAATGGGAATATAATGTAATTTGGTTGTTGAGGAACTAACAAGATAAGGGCGAGTAGCACAAGAATACAATAATTTCAGAAATTCTATGAAATTCTACTATTTACGTTCTGTAGTGTTTAGAACTGATACTTTAAAAATGGAATATGAAAGAAAAGAAGATAGCTACAACTTTGAACTCATAAAATCATTATATAGTTTGTAGTAGGGATTCTGCCAGAAATTTCAATTTTGTGGGGTGTAAAGCCAAAATTTTGTGTATAACTAGAGTTTGACAGGTTTTTTTCTCGATATTTTAGCGTAAAAAAATTTGTGTTCTAGCAAATTTTGGAGGTGACACCACTTATTAGGGGTGTCGGGCAGAATCACTAGTTTTCGGGTTCCTGGATGAATACAAACGGATGATCGAGACTAAAAATAATAAATGAAATTAGAAAAAGCGAATTCTGTCGCTAGTTAGTTTCAGTCAAGTTCAAGAAAAACACTAATTTTGTAGAAAATAGGTTGCCAACGCTGACAATTTGAGGGTCAGGGGACGGGGACACAAATAGTATTTTTTCATTGTATGGTATAATAATGTTTATGCGAAATTTGGTGCAGATAGGTCTAACGAAATAGAAGGAATGTGATTAAATGTGTTTAGAAAATGTTAGCAACACTGAAAGCTACACTAATCAAGATGGTTCTGAGGTCCTTTCCAACGACGACTCAACAAACTCTCTACATCTTGTGGTTCTTAAGATGTACTTTCTCGACATGGAGAATTACATTGAAGTTAATATGCGTTTCGTGAAAATAATAAAATACATTTTGCTACGGTGGGATTCGAATCGTCTCCAGCATAATTATAAACTCCGCTAGGAACGCATATTAACCAACTCTGTCAAATTGCTAACAGCGTAGTTTGTTATTCAGCGATCCTGGTGATGTTAATAATTTTGAATTATTATTTTCCGCTGCGTGATGTTTTCCTGTTTTCTGTAAATCCCAAATATCAAGTTAGAAAAGTATTTCCTTCGGGAATATCTTCCCTCTGAGGTCACAACACATCATGAACACAATAAGTTGAGTGCCGTCTTCTTGGTTATGAAGAAAGCCAATTCTTTTTTATTACATCTGCAAGGACCCAGAGAAAATGATGGGTTCCTATAACGCCAATATTTAGTTCCACAAACTGATGGCAAGGTGTTGGCAATAAAGATGTTAATAGTTGGAATTGAAGCCAAGAGTGTAAATTACAAAGTTAACGTCTTCGCTAGATATAGTGCTAAGAAACATCTTTATCTTTTGGACAAGGGTGAATGAGGTACTAAATAATATTTCTCACTTAATGAATAATTTTATTTTACTTCCAATATATTCTAAGCTAGATTTACCTAAATTAGTAATGAATATGGTGGTCCAGCCAGCTATTCGTAAAGAGTTTCGTATTTGGGAAAATAACTAGCGACAGCATCGAGTTTTTTATTTTATTTATTATTTTTATTTTCGATAGTACTTTTATGTCCAGTGGCCCCAAACAACTGACTCTACCAGGCTCTCTTAATAGGTGTGTCACAGTAATTATTTACAGTAAAATGTGGATGTAAACACTGAAAAACTCTAGTTGTACCACCATCCTTTAGCTTTTGGTTTTTACAGCTCAAACTGAAAATCCGGACATAATCACTGCTTCCCAAAATATTTTTGGGAGCTGAAGTTTGCAACTATCTTCTTTCTGTCCGATTGCCAGTAAGATTCCGATCGCGGGTTTCATTCTGCTACTACTGCAACTATATAATAATAATAACAATAATAAATCCTGCTGTGCTAAGTAAACAGTATATTCGCACTCGCCTAGTAGTAACAAATTTAAACATCAAACACCTATTTACAATAACAAATGAATAACTAACACACACGTTTTTAAATTTGCACCGTTTAACACGTTCATTGTCCACTGCTCAAGCGCCAGTAGCAGTTGTTGATGGTCCCGTGAAGGTCTGACCCGAAACTACTACGATGCGTGGGGGTAAGTAAAATTTTTGAAGTGGAACCTCTGTTGGGCGAAGAGTACGTGCCGCTCAAACCACACCAACGGCGCACGTAGTGGTTCGTTGTGCTAACCAAGGGTCGTACTGCACTAACGCTGGGCGTAGTCGAAAAGACTAATCGTTAAGAGATCTAACCTCCCCGTTAGGAGACCAATCCTTTCTATGGCCTCTCGGATGAGAGATCAGTACCCGGTAGTTTATCATCTTAACCAGAGAGGACAGTTGCTTTGTGGGAACCTCCTTGTAAGAGACCCGCTTGTTCTCAAGGAGAACTCTGTTTTAGAGTCCAGTTCCAAAGTTAAGCGATCTCACCGTTGAAGAGACTACAACGTCCAGTTATTCTCTTCTTGGATTGAGAGACTGAATATCTGGGGGAACCTCTCGGAAGGAGGGTGGATCGTCCATTCAAAAAGACCAACAATATAGTTTCTGGAGCACGATTTATTTAGTGCTTGCGTTAGGATCTAAATTACACGACCAACTCAGCCAATTTATTCAGGCATATCCAATAACTTTCTACAAGTGTTCACTTTTAACTTGAAATGACATACAAAGCAAATATTAATTATAAAAGAAATAATTCAGTTCTTCTTCCTTCTTAATATGTATAAAGTTCCACTTAAAACATTCTTTAAAAATATAATAATTAACACGGAAACAGATCACTATTACTTGCAACGTCATGCGCCATCTCTTGTACTACACAATTAACATTGACGGCAACAGTCATGCAAGGCAGGATGTTGTATAGGGCGTCCTGATGGGCTCCGAATCCTTTGTCCGTGTCTATTTTACACTACACAACACTATCTTCTAGTGAAATGAAATATTCTCGTAGTCTATTAAACTCCTAAGAGAGTTTTAAACCATCATCCACTGAGGTTGGGGCCTTAACTATGCCCCGCCATTGACATTACGCCTCTAACGTGAGATGTTGAATCCAAGATAGATCAGGTAACTTACGTTTTCCGCATTCTGACTCAACAGGTCAAGAACTGGTGCAGAACTATTGCCTTCAAAACAGTAATATGTGTCTCGTGTTCGTTTCTTCTTAAAGCTCCTACACTGATTGTCAGCAACACACCCCTGTAATAATGTTTCCTCCCTTTGAGTCTTTCGGCAATTCCTTTCTTTGACTTGCACGCTGTTAAAGCTCAAGGGGTTGCTTCGACAAATACTATCAGCAGCTACGGCTTGTAATGCAATAACTCATCTTTCATCTTCCTCTCGGCTCAAGCCTCCTCTAACCAGGTCCCAATCGTCAGCATTCTATATTTTAAGTCCTCCTGGGTCTGCTCTAGTTCACTTTAAGGTTATCCTCCTTTATTGTTCAGTCGAATTTCCAGCACGCTAGATACTATTTCCATACCTCTGCTATCCTTAAGTTTACCTCTCTCAGATATTTCCTCATTTTCCTTTCGATCCACGAGGCTGCAATTCCTCGACGTTGTTCCTGTCATGCTATCTCTTTCTTTCTGGTAGTCTTGTTGATACATAGTATCCTGGGATCAGCTACATGCCCATAACTTGAGTGGATCCGTTAACGTTTTATGCTCATAATGTAAAAATCCCACATCAGTTGATTGGGGCTCACACACAATATGGTAACCATTTGTCACATGTTCGGCATTGAACTGCTCTATCGTCATCCTCTCGTATGGTTGCACAGCATACCGGGATTTCTTCAGGTTCCTTCCTAACCCACCGTATTCCAAACACCTCCAGGACCCATAGTTCTGTTCAAACTCTTCATGAAAGGTTTCCTACATCTTTTCGCAACATTTTTAGATTTTACAACACTTATTTCATCCCTAGAAATTTGCTCTAGCCTCTTTACTTTGGGTTCTTTCATCTTCCGGGTATCTTCCTCTAAAATTGCCTTCTGGATGGAAGGTTCTGCCTGATCAACCATCTCCTCTAAGTCTTTCTTCTATTCTCTCTTCTTATCCTGAGAAACAGGCACATCAGTTATTGTATTTAATCCTTTCCTCTTAATCATTGGCACCCTTACGGTGACTCCCTGTATCTCCATTTCTACAGTTCCTTTATCAAAACCCATTATAGTTTTACGCGTGGAAAGCAAATCTTTCCCTAATCTGAGGTAGGAATTTAAGCCCTCGACAATAAAAAATCGGTAACATATATTGACATTATCTATGTCTTTGGGTAGTATAACCTCTCTTTGACTTTCGTCTTATGGGTGCCTGAGAAATCAATAAGAGTGACATTTCTATAACAGTTTCTTCCTACGTTGGCGTGATGGGTAAGCAGCAGTGTCCTATCGCGTGCCAGACGCAAGGTTAGATCTAGTTATATACGGTCTCAGAGTGCGATCCTTGTTCAAGGGCGAAGTAACGGTCTGGGCTCCCGAAGTGACAACAATCTCCACCGTCAGCAATTTCAATTTGATCCCGAAGGACGTGGCAAATAACCGAACAAGACAAAGATAAACAGGAAAATGAGAAACACCCCAGTAAAGACGCTTGAGAGAAAAAATGCCTCCGCAATACTCGTGACTCGATGACAACGTGATAACTGGCAAAGTCTACCCACACAGTCAATATATGCACTCAACAGCCAACCCCAACACGAATTTCTGAAGTTGCCTATACCTAACCGCGTGATGAAGCTCGCTTGGATCAAAACAAATATCGCAAGGACTAGCAAACTGAGTAAGGACTAAATTAATTAAAGACAAGAAACGAATTCCGTTATGGAAACTACTAGACCTGTGAAAAGAATACTGAATTAATAACAATAAAACCATACACTCGAATGAGTTATAATTAGAATTATTACTTATTCATTCTTACCTTCAAGTGACTGTATTGTACTAATATCACTCCTCGAAGTTTTTATAGTGGATTGGATTATCATGTAAAACGAACTTTACTATACCAACATTTCTCACAAGGAATTTCCTTACATGACCTCCTTGTTAATGTTTGATGCTTAATACGACAACTGATCGCAGAGATAAACTGGTTTTTGGAGTGATATTTCCTCATAAAATTCGAAAATGTTATTTATATTTCTTTTTTATTTCAAAATCTGATCATCGATGACATACATGAACTCAAAACATTCACAGTTACAAATTGTTTTGGTCTGTCCACTTCAAGCATTATTACACTCCCTTTGTGGCAAGTATTAACACCTTATTGATCATAAATTTGATAACAAACAAAAATAAGACATAGTGCCCTTTTAATATGAAATAAATTGATCAACAAGTGGTGCAATTAGAAGTTCGCGTCAATACAAAATGTTATTTTCCAGACAATTCTTAAAGTTACGATTATGGATGAGGTCACTTTACAATAATTATGCGTGATTGATATAAGCGAAATGGAATATTGATTTTATTTATCATCGCCTATACCAGAATTTCTCAATACTTGTGTCACACTGCAAGAGATCTCTCATACCAACCAATTCTATTTAACGAAACTTCGTCAAACTCTTAAGAACTATTCATATACTAAATATTTTATTCATAGACTTTTTTTTTCCCTTAATTTTCTTTAATAAAATTCCGTATCTCAATACCCAGACATAGAAGGAACAACAAATTTACAGAACGCGCTCAACGCAACGTAATCTGGACGTCCACCAACTTACAACAACGAGAAGCAAAGCAAAATGCCTCAACTACCAGAAATGGAATAAAGAAATCCGACCTAATCCAGTCCTCAGCTGCAGACGTGGTTCGACTAACTTTCCTGTTACGCATTTATGATTAAAAGCATCAATCTGTAACCTAGTATGCTAATGCAATACACACTGGTAAGCTTACATAAGTCTGTTTTTTATAAATACACATGGAATATTAGTACTATGGAACAAATTATCAGTACACGACTCTGCGAATACACAGTTCGCTTTCAGAGTTTTGCCATTATTACAATAAAATAAAATTGCAAAGTGTTCATATACACCTGAAATCCTCATTAAATATCCTTGATTTATTTTTCTATATTCGAACAATATGTCAGTGCTATCCTCAAAGCATAAAGAAAAGTTATCGTAGGCTAACGCACTGTCGTTGCCGCAGTATGCACCAGTTCAATTCCCGGAATGCAATTTTCGCTCCCACGTTCCATCACAGGTACACTTATCTTGTTTATTATAAGACACAACTTAATAAAAGTTTTAAAACAATACAATCCATATGCTTTCTCTCGCATCTTGGATGCACAGAACTAAAGTTTACCCCTCAACGTATTCGACCTTGATACGTCGTTGAAGTATTGCTATTTACTTATGTTTGATACGTGCATACAACGTTTATGCTACATAAATTGATTCATTCACTCGAGTTTGACTCAATGGCTTGTTGCCTTTGACAGTCAATTAGCGATGAGTGTTCATGAACTACGCTAAACAAGCTATAACATGTAATGGCTAACATGGAAGTTGCTTGGTCGTCTGACACCTAGGCCTATACATATTTTTTGCGATACGTACTGGTTGCTGGACACCGTTCCATAGACTACAATACTATTATCAGCCTTCATGCGCTCCGTATCTTCGACACCTTCTTGTCGACTATGTACTATGTCGTAAAATGTATAGCCAATTGAACAAAGAATACATTGTTACCTGGTCCGCGCTGCACTTCCGATGTATACGATAATTGACTGCTACTTACTTCTTCCATCAACAGAACCTCATTCCACGTAATATGAAGTAAAATACATCCATTACTTACAGCTTCCGAGAGAAATATGATAAATTACGTCCTGCGAAACGTGCTTGATTCCGACGTCTTTGTTCCAAAACGGGGTACGGCGAACATATATCATATCTCATCTTTCACCATCCAGATTTTTGGGCTTTTACTTTCAGTTACACTATATTACGAATGGAACTTAATTACATATGCAGTTACAGTCAACGCAGTTAGACACCCTTAATATAGCCATTTATGTTTACGCATTTGCTACTTTTTCTTACGAATGGCTGAGATCCTGGAAGGTAATCTGATCTCGAACTCCGCGTTCGAGATTTTCGATATGAGCAGTGTGTGCAACACCAACTCTGCTTCGATGCACACACGCACTGTTGCCACTCAATGACTACTTGTACCACTGAATGAACACAAAATACTAAAAATACGGACATTTATATCTTCAATAATTTTTTTAAATTTTGGTCCTTTTGTAACGTAGATATCCACGGGCTTTGATTCGTACGTTATAATCTCACCTGGTGTCTCGATACGATACTGCTCACTCGTTTCCACACTTTCTCGGAACAGAGAGTTACTTCAGAACCGGTATCCAAAAGTGCATATACCAAGACATCATAGCTATGATACTTGTCTTTGCACCCCTAACATTCTCCTCCATGCAGACGTCTTTCTTGCACCCACTCTCTTCAAATTCACTCACTCAGAATTCTCTCGACACGTACGAAAAATCGACACTATAACATTGTTGTATAACACCACTATTTACATCGTTTTCTAGATCCTTTTTCTTAAGGGAACTCTCAGATCCTTCATACACTTCCCCTGATTCTTGGACCTTCAGATCCGGTGCATGGCATCGTTTTTTGATTCCTCCTTTGTGTTCGGATTGGACCTAAGTTAATCATTTCTTTCCCCTTCTCTCGATGGGGTTTCTCCACTGGGAGAGTATCGACGACGCCATTGTCGATTATTTCGTCGGTTCCATGGGTACTTTCCTCTATATCGACGATAATATCTTCTCTACTAGAATTTTTCTCCTGGCCCTCCTCCGAGTTTCGTGAGGTATCTTCCTTTCCTGTAGAAGGAAACGCAATTACTTCATTGATTTGCATTCTCCCTCTGAGGTTCTCTCTTAGGTTCATTGTACGGCTTCCTCGGAGCTGGAGGTATCCTCTCGTCGTACTCGTCATGAGCTGCTTCCAGTCTCCAAACTACCTCTAGCACTTTAGGAAGTTACATCTCCGATACTGTAGCAAATATTGGTGCAGCTGATACAGGCAACAAGGCTACTATACTATTACAAATCTGCGTCTCCGATGTCTGTGCATCCAGGTCCCTAATAGCATTGTACCGTGTGACGACAAAATCTTCAAGACTACCATCACTTCTCGGGTTGAATGCTACTGATCTAAGCAGAGCCACCTTCGCACTGGTTACGTCCACCGAGTGATAGATCCTAGGAACATTTTCCGAAAACTCTCGTAATCCCCAATTTTTTCTCGATTAAATGTAAACCAAGTGAGGGCTTGTCCCTTAAGAAGAAAAGTACAACCACTGCAAACTCGGAATACCAACTATGGAGGTCCCACTTTCAAATCTTCTAATGACAGCTTTTGCCGACATGTCGTTATGACTCGCCGTATATGTGGTAACTGACTCTGACCACAGTTTAACTCTGACAGGCGGCACTGAGGGAAAACGTTGTCACTACACCTATACATCTCTCGGTGTCTTGTTTCTTTCCTTCCTCCGATGTCTTTGCATTTTCCCTCGTCTGTGTTCGCACTCCTCTGTATCATTCTCGCCAGTACTGCTATATCCTGAGTAACCACTCTTATTCTGACTACCCTTCTCAATTTTCTTGCAACGAATCTTTCCTTCACACTTGTGCCGACCTCGTTTCTTGGTAGCAAAAGCACAAATACATTCTTCTAAGATATACTGGTTCGAGCTCCCTTCTCCGTTAGCTGCTTTATTGTCTCTAGTCACTCTCACGGCTTCTTCCCTGGATTCACCTACCACTATATCTTTTCTCGGTGCTATCATTTCCTACAGAATACTGCTACTAGGTATTGGCATTCTAGTAACTCTATCCTCTAAAACAGCTACTCGCCGTTCTAATTCGTTGTTGCTTCCGATGGGACATGATTTTGCAAAACTATTTCTGCTCAATTTCTTCTCGAATCTTCTCCATCCTAAAACTATTTTCTTTAATTTTCTATTCTAATATTTGTTGCACCACTGAGCTTTTTGCCTCAATTTTCTCATCGATTCTCTGTTACATCTCCATGTAAAACTGTCTTTCCACTTCTGCCCTTCGATCTTGTTTCTCTTACAAGGCTTTTAACTTATATTCAACTATCTCCTTTCGTTGTATGATTGTCTCAACATCATGTTTCAATAGGGGGACTGTCATTACCTGAGTTAGATTTAGACTAACGCTCAGGTGTTTCTCCTACTTTACTAACGCTCAATAGCATCTCTTTCTTCATTTTTCTTTCATCCTACAGGCATTTAACTGTATTTCAGGTTTCATTTTTCTTCCATTCTTCCGGCACTCAACTGTACTTCTTCTTTCATTTCTCTAGCATTTAGTTGCATTTATTCTTTTATTCTTTCCTCCATTTTGCAGGAATTCAGTTGCATTTCTTCAATTCTACAAGTATTCCCATCCACCTTGTCAACTACTTGCTGCATCATCCTTAGCAACTGAGCTTGCCACGGTTGCTCCGCTGACGCAACCACTTCTTCAGATTCTATTTTTACCTCATCTGACTTCTTGCTTGCAGCCTCGGTACACTCATTGCATTGCCACTGGTTTGCTGAATCCGTATTTACGTCAGCTGGGACCGTGTATACTCTCATACATATCTTACATGCTAAATCCTCATGTATCCTGTTTGGTTCCTTCTTGACATCCTGAGTCACCTTTTCAGCTTCCACTTCTTCCTTAATACTTTTTAAGACTCCATAGATCCCTTGCTTCCCTTTCTCTTCCTTGAGATCATTATTTCTCTCAGGTGTTACGAAGAGTTCTCCTTTCTGGATATCGTGTGACTATATATTCTCCTCACATCAGTAACACTACCACAACATGAGTGTGTAAGCCAGTACCTCCTCGTTAAAATGTAAGGCAAATCATTTCATTTCGCACTGTGGTTCACAAATGACGTGATAGCATTCCTTGCAGATCCTACACTGGATACACCTTTCATCATCATGTCTCACGAACCCAAAACATACTGGGACCTTATCTTGATCAGTCCACCTTCATCGTATACCTACTCCTCCAGGCCCTGTTGTTCCATTAAGACTCATCCTAATTATCTGCCAGCTCTTCTCCTCGACGTCTTCTGTTGAGCCCTGTCCCCAACTTTCTATTTTTTCTTCTTCCTTCTTGACCATGGGCTCCCTATTCATTTCGTCTGCTTCCCCTTTACCACGGCTGACGCATCTTGTTGCTCCCCGGGGAGAGGAGGCTTCTCCCTCGAGTCCCTGTTCGGGCGCCATATCAAACACGTTAATTGTCCAGTGCTCAAGCGCCAGTAGCAATTGTTGATGGTCCCGTGATCTGACCCGAAACTACTACGATTCGTGGGGGTAAACGTAGAACCAATATTGGGCGAAGAGTACGTGTCGCTGAAATCACACCAACGGCGCACGTAGTGGTCAGTCGTGCTTCCCAAGGGTCGTACCGCACTACCGCTGCGCGTAGTCGAAAAGACTAATCGTTAAGAGACCTAACCTCCCCGTTAGGAGACCAATCCTCTCCATGGCCTCTCGGATGAGAGATCAGTATAAGGTTGTTTATCCTCTTAATCATAGAGGACAGTTGCTTCGTGGGAACCTCCTTGTAAGAGACCAGCTTGTTCTCAAGGAGAATTCTGTTTGAGAGTCCAGTCCCCAGGTTACGTGATCTCGCCGTTGAAGAGACTACAACGTCCAGTTATTCTCCTCTTGGATTGAGAGACTGAATATCTGGGGGGAACCTCTCAGAAGGAGGGTGGATCGCCTACCAGGTGCGTAAATAAATATGAAACCGGAATTTATGTACAGAAAAGACACAGTGATTGGATGACAATGCTAAGAAATATTTTATTCAAAGTATTGGCCATCGCTAGCGATACGTTTCTGGCATCGTTCCGGCAACGTGTGGATGCCAGACCAAAAAAAAATGTGCCTCTTGAACTGCAAACCAGTCATCAAGCCATTTTCGTACATTTTCTTAAGATATGAAGCGCTGGTAAGCAAGTGCGTGTCCCATGGATGCAAATAAGTGAAAATCGGAAGGCGCCAAGTCTGGTGAGTAAGCCGCATGCGGAAGGATTTCTCAGCCAAACGTCGCAATCGTTTTCTTGACCGGTTTTGCTGTGTGAAAGGGTGCATTATCGTGAAACACAATCACTTTATGTTGTCTTTGGTCATATTCTGGTCGTTTTCACGCAAAGCTTGATGCAAATCGATCATTTGTTGTCAGTAACGTTGGGTATTAACGATTTTGCCAGGTTTCAGCAGTTTATAATAGATCACTGATGATCCCTTCTGATCCCACCAAACACAAAGCATTGTCTTCCGTCCATAGTGATTTGGTCTTGCAGTCGATGTCGCCGGTTCTCCTGGAGTTACCCATGATTTTTCACGCTTAAGATTCTCGAAATAGATCCACTTATCGTCACCAGTCACAATTCGATTGAGAAATGATTTCCTTT
Source organism: Lepisma saccharinum (assembly GCA_022664845.1). NCBI lineage: Eukaryota > Metazoa > Arthropoda > Insecta > Zygentoma > Lepismatidae > Lepisma > Lepisma saccharinum. Next base: position 23,739 of record JAGDQP010004275.1, read on the forward strand.
TGTACCTGGCGAGCAGAATTTCGCAAGTGGTTTTTCGGTTTTCCTGCTGTCGTTGTCAATGCATGTGGAACCCATTTTCCCACCTTCTGAATCTTGCCCATTGCGTTTAAACATGTCACATTTAATTGATCCGCGAGTTGTTGTTGCTTTTGAGCGTCACCATCATCGAACAAAGCTTGCAATTCGCTGTCTGCAAACTTTTTCTGTTGTCTTCCACGTTCTTCGTTTGTCACGTCAAAATCGCCACTTTTCAATTTTTTAAACCACGCATAGCACTGTGACTTACCAAGAGTATGATCACCGTAAGCTTCGACAAGCATGCGATGCGAGTCAGCAGCAGTTATCTTCAAATGGTAACAAAAAACCAATGCTGTCCGCACATCGTAGTTAGTAGGTACAAATTGCGCCATATTCAACGCTATTAAACACTACACTATGACATGAAACTTGTCTGGTTGTGAGTTGCAAATCGTTATCAGCAGTCAAAACAAGCAAGTGGCGCCAAGGACGCAGTTTTACGGTAACCACAGTGACAGCTAACACCGTCTATGCACAAATTCCGGTTTCATATTTACACACCTGGTATTGAAAAAGACCAACAATATAGTTGCTGGAGCACGATTTATTCAGTGCTTGCGCTACGGGACCACCTCAGCCAGTATATTAAGGCATATACAATAACTTTCTACAAGTGTTCACTTTTCTCTTGAAATGACATACAAAACAAATATTAATTATAAGAGAAATAATTCAGTTCTTCTTCCTTCTTAATATGTATAAAGTTCCACTTAAAACATTCTTTAAAAATATAAATATTAACACGGAAACTAATTAATTTTAGTTGCAGCGTTATGCGCCATCTATTGAACAACTCAATTAATATTGACGGTAACAGTCATGCAACGCAAGCCGGTTGCAACCGTTATCAGTGTTTATTTATACGGACAGCGTATACCGGTAATTTCGATGTTGGTAATTTGGCGTAGTTGGTTAATTAGCTGTCCTCGTGGAGTTCATTATTTTGCTGAAGAGGGTTCGAATCTTACTGGGGCAAAATTTTAATTTTCACGAAATGCAATATTAATGTCAATGTTATATATTTTATTTATATTTGAGATCTCTTAAGAGTACACTTATAAAATATGGTCTTCCTGTCCGTGTCGAGAAAGTACATCTTAACAACCACATGTTGGTTGAGGTGTTCCTGGAATGGTCTTGGATAGACTACCTCAGAACCATCTTCATTAGTGTAGCGTTCGGTGTTGCTAACACTTTCTAAACACATTTAATCACATCCCTTGCATCCCGTTATAGCTAGCAAATTTAGCTGCACCAAATTTTTCATAAATATTATTCCAGACAATTGAAAAAAATCTATTTGTGTCCGCGTCTCCAAACACTCTAGGTGTCAGAGTTGGCAACCTATTTTTTATGGAATTAGTGTTTTTCAAGTTGCTTGAAAATAACTAGAGACAGCATTCGCTTTTTTAATTTTATTTATTATTGTTAGTTTCGATATTCCGTTTGTATTCATCGAGGAACCCCAAACCAGTGATTCTGCCAGGCACCCCTAATAAGTAGTGTTCGCTCCACAATTTACTAGAACTCACCCCATCATTATTTTTTTTACGGTAAAATATCGATAGAAACTTTGCCGAACTGTAGTAATACCCTCTAAATTTTGACTTTACACCCCCAAAACTGAAATTTCTGACAGAAGCCCTGTCACAAACTATATAATATTTTTTATGGGTTCAACGTTGTATCTTCTATCTTTCCGATTGCATTTTTACCGTATCAGTTCCCAACAATCATGCAATCTACACTACAGAACGTACATAACGGAATTTTCATAGAACTTTTGAAATTATTGTGCTACTCGCTCTTACCTTGTTAGTTTCTCAATAAACAATCAAATTACATTATATTCCCATTTGCCTCAAGTTTGATTTACTATGAAGGCATACTTTTGTGTCTATTAAACAAAGTAAAACGTGTCTAAAAGGTAAAAAGTTCGACTTCTGAAAAAAAAATGAGGTTTTTTTTTTAACCCTGTAGATTTAATTATATAAGCTCTCTTTAGTAAAAGAGTACTCGTAGTAACTTCTAATGAAATGAGAGTTTGTGTAGAATTTGTGAGCAGACACCAAGCTAACAGTCGTTAATATACGACACAGATGCAAGGAATAGTGCGATCATTATATCCAAAGTAGAAAACTTGAAATTGATGTCAAACTGCAGTTTCCCTTTCTTTTCTTCTACGTGGCAGAAACACACAATATAACGAAATCTTAAAAATTAATTTTGAATGTAAGATGTAGTCTTTGATTCCTAATCTGCGAGCCTGTGTTCGATTCCAAGTTTAGGGACAGTTTTTTTCGTATGTTATTTACTAGTAACAGAAAACACAATTGGAAAGATTTCTCTGTTTAAAGAAATTGGAAAAACGTGAGATGCTAAATCAGCGGATAGTTAAGAGATTAAACCAATGTGTGTGTGTGTGTGAATGAATGTGGAAAAATTAAAATCTTTATTCTTTTCCCCTCTTTTTCTTTCCTAATATTTGTCACATCTTCAGCTTCTGTCTCTGTAGCCCTTTTTCTGTAGATCTAGGTGTGTTTTTTTCTGTCTCCAACTATTTTAATAAAATATATCACAGTAAGTGTATTAATTATTATAACTTGATATTTCTGTAAATAAAATTAACACTGAGATCTTCGGAAAATGTCAACTTTCAGAAATAGGTAGACATGAATCAGGCCCATTTTATTTTCTTCTTATTTATAAATTGGAAGTTATTTATTATGTTAGGGCCGGTATTGTATTTTAATACGTAAGTCTTTGTGTGCAGTAATTATGCCAGGTTTTCCAGAATATTGATCATATACTCTTCCTAACTGTACCAGTACCTCCAGCTTCTGCCGTTGTGTTGGGTGATTAATAAAATGTTTTCTTTGGATATTGTTTTATTTTATAGCATTGCATGACATTTTCAGTAAGTAGCAATTTTATTTAATTATGAAATTCCGAAAACAGCTCCTCTGGTATATTCAAACTTTGATTTACACAGCTAGACAAACACTAACAGAAAACATATATCGTGTTTTGTGTGCGTTTATATCGTGGAACATATGATTGTTCACACGAAACATGACAGGTTGAATATTGTATTTTTTCTCAGTATCAAATTTTGATACTGTTAGAGCTTAACATTTTGCTGAATACAATTCAACGTGGGGTAAACGACCTATTGATCTCCACTTTGTTTACTTTTATAATAAATATACATTAATAAGATGCAAACGTAGGTTTGTCAAACTTGACCTTCTAGTTCGATTAAGGTGAGCTCTGAACTACTACGTTCAATGACCTCTCCCCGCTGAATATAGACGTCTTCTGCAATGAAAACAGGTGGACCTTTGAACTTTCCAAATAACAACTACCACAAGTTTTGCCCCATTAACATACCAGACGCTTCAGTTTCGTTACACGCTTAGTTGATTAATACTAGTCTTGATCTATCTTTCTGTGTCACTATAATCCACAATGTGCTCCCCTATGACCCACCTTATGAAAACGCCACCTGTGGGAAGGAGCCTTCATTCACGGTTTGATCAAAAATGAAATCTGGCCTAAAACTTCAATAACTGCTAACTTTCTATTTATTTCCATCGGCCCGCCCCTGTATCTTTTTTCCCGCCGTATCCGTTTGAACCGTATTTTCAACACATAACCTTACACGATTCCGTCTTGAAACTTACATAATTGTTCAATTAGTCAGTTGTTTCAAACTTGATGGGTCGTCTGCTATGTGGCACCACTCTCGCTTTTTTCATTAAGCCGTGTGTTGTCTTGTTTACTCATAAATCCCCTATATATAGATCCGAACAAAAACACCAGAGGTGCAAAAAGTGGAGCCAAGTTCTTTAGCCCTAAAAAGGTGTGAAATGGGAGACGAATGAGCCAAGTTCCTTGGTGACAGCATGTAACAGGAACAAAGGAACTTCGCGCGAGCTGGCAACAGCCTTAGTGTTGGTGGCGGTGGACGTCGTGGGTTTTAGGATCCCCACCATCCTTATAGCTTGAGGATCATGAACCTTGCCACCTCGCGCCAAGTTCCTTTGTTCCTGTTACATGCTGTCACCAAGGAACTTGGCTCA
>JAGDQP010004275.1:27998-85985 GCA_022664845.1 Lepisma saccharinum
GGACGTAGTGGGTTTTAGGAACCCCACCATCCTTATAGCTTGAGGATCATGAACCTTGCCACCTCGCGCCAAGTTCCTTTGTTCCTGTTACATGCTGTCACCAAGGAACTTGGCTCATTCGTCTCCCATTTCACACCTTTTTAGGGCTAAAGAACTTGGCTCCACTTTTTGCACCTCTGGTGTTTTTGTTCGGATTTCACAGCTTTTTGTACGTGTATAATATATATATACTCGCTCGCTCGGCCTCGTTTAGGTCCTCGCCCCCCGTGGCTGGCTGTGCCCCCAACTTCGAGTTTTTGTTACTTACGCCCCTTTATCGTAACCACTCTCCAGGACACTGTGCTTCCATGTTGCAGATTTTTTCCCATACCCACCACCCGTGGGAATGAGATATTTATTGAAACATAGGGAAGCTTTGTCATATTTATTGCAACCTACTTGTGATGATACAGCAAATGTGCTTCCTGCTGGCGGCCCTAAAATTCACCACCAACCCTAAGGCTCGAACATCATCTGGTGTTTTGCTCGGATTTCACAGCTTTTTATACGTGTATATATACACTGGGTTCGCCTCGCTGGGTGTGCTGCCCCAGAATTCCGTGTGCGCCCCAACTTCAAATTTTTAGGGCTACGCCCCCTTTATTGTGATCAGAGTTTCTGGGGACAGCGCCCCACGCTGTGCAGACCTTTTCCCATATCGCCTCGGGGGCTACACGCTCATAGCGGTGGTTTGATCCATTTATTGAAACATTTTCGTGATGGTACACCTTCATACCAAATTTCGTTTCTCTAGCTTCAGTGGTTTGGAAAATGGTATTTGGGCGGCTATGTTGAATTAAAGAAAGCGATTTTTAAAAAGTTTTCTTACATTGACGTTACCTACTTGTGATTATACACCTTCATACCAAATTTCGTTTCTATAGCTCGAATGGTGTGGAAAAAGTTTTTGTGCGGCCATTTTGATCCAAGTTAACAACTTTTTCAAAAATGTAAATTATTCCAAAACTACTCTTGTTAATACACCTTTATGCCAAATTTCGTATCCCTAGTTCAAACGTTCTGGAAAATGGATTATGAAGTCAGCCATTTTGGATTCAAAATGATGTCTTTGCAGATATTTTGTAATCTACTAGTGATGATATACCGTCATACTTCGAAATTTCATATTTCAATTTTTAACATCTTTTTTCTTACAGAACCTCAAAATCGCTGATTTCGCAATAAACTCTTGTTCCTGTATAGCATGGTGACGTTTTGTGACACGCGGAACTCGCGTGTTGATACTCCCCTCGATTCGCTCGCGTCGCTGCGCCAAGAATCCCACGGCAGGCCGCGCATCGAACTTGAGGAGTTTGGAGGAACTGCGTCTTTTTATCACAACCAGAATCTGCAGTGCACTGCGCCACATGATGCAGATATTCCTTCATACTCCAGGCTGCGTCCAAATGGGGAAACTTCCACATTCTGCCTGTATAACATGCTCCTGGCAGTGCTAACATTTGTGACGAGTAAAACTTGGTGGGACACGCAGGAGTATTGGAAGTTGGCGCGAGGAACTAGGCTCATCCATATTCCATTTCACCACTTTTTAAGGTTGAAGGAGTTGACTGGATAGTTTGCACCCCTGGTGCTTTTGCTCGTCTTTCGCAGCTTTTTACACTTGTGTAATGTATATACTCGCTTCGCCTCATTGGGGCGCTGCCCCCAGAATTCCAAGATGGCCTCGTTGGGGCGCACCCCTTTATCGCAATCAGGCTCCAGCTGGGAAGTGTTCCCTAGTAGGGGAGACGAGCAGAATTTATTCTAACCTACTCGTTCTGGTACACCTTCATACCAAATTTCGTTTCTCTAGCTTCAGTCGTTATAAAGTGGGGCTTGGGCGGGCATTTTGGATAAAAGATAGACACATTTTTAACGTTTTCGTATATTTTCGTGACATACTCGTGATGATACACAGTCATACCAAATTTCATTTCTCTATCTCGAACGATGTGAAAAATGGTATTTCAGCCGCCATTTTGAATCAAAGATGGTGATTTTTTTAAAACGTTGTTATGTTTTCCTAAACTACTCTTGATAATATATCATTATGTTAAATTTCGTATCTCTGGCTCAAGCAGTTGGAAAATGGATTTATGACGCCCGCCATTTTGGATCCAAGATGGCGTCTTTAGAGATATTTTTAATATTTTCATGATCTACTATTGTTGTACTGTCAAACTAAATTTCATTATTCTAGCGGCAGCCGTTTAGGCTGTGTATTCTTTAACATTTTAGGGTTGGCGGCCATTTTGAATCCAAAATGGCGACTTTTTCAAATTTTTAAAAAGTTTTCTTAATTTGCTATGAATGATGTAGTTTCATACCAAATTTCACTGTTTTAGCTTTAGTCGTTTAGGCTGTGTATTCTTTAACCTTTTAGGTTTGGCGGCCATTTTGAATCCAAGATGGCGACCTTTTCAAAATGTCGGAATTTTTCCTTTATCTACTTATCATGCTCTACCTTCATACCAAATTTCATGTTTCTAGCTTGCCCCAAACACCCTAAACAATATGATGAGTGAGTGAGTCAGTCAGTCAGTCAGTGAGTGAGTGAGTGAGAGTGAGTCAGTTAGCCTAAAATGTGCAATTTCAGGGGTCCACAACTAGAACATAGTTTGAGATACGAATATGAAATTTTGTACATCTGCACATATTTACCATATCTCCTTAACGGCAAAAGCTCATATTCCTATCTTTAACATCTTTTTTCTTACGGGGCCCCCAAATCGTCTATTTTGCCATAAACTCTTGTTCCTGTATAACATGCTTCTGGCAGTGCTGACGTTTTCTGACGCGAAGAACTTGGCTCATGCACTGCCGTGCATGTTGATATGTTGAAATGCAGCAGTGTTAAGTGCTTTATATAATGGATATATATATATATATATATATATATATATATATATATATATATATATATATATATATATATATATATATATGTGTGTGTGTGTTCGTTTACATATGAATATGTTTCTCCACCTAATAGACTTTTAATTTTGTTAACATTCACTCATGTATTACTCAATGTTATGTTTAAGATGTTAAGGCGTATTAAATTGATGTGTTTTACATCACAGTACTCTATTAGGTACAATATATTGTTTCTTATAACTAAACTGAAATGAATGTGAATATTTAGTTTCTTTTATTAATGGCTCTCTTGCCTGTGTCGTTGTTGCACCAGGATGGAAATATAACATTATCTTCAGCAAAGTTTTCTATCTTGAAAGAGGAAAAAGTGCTCTATATTAATTTAACAGTGAATCTGACTATAGGGTCATTCCAGCTCAAATCACCTAAATTTCAAGAATCTTCCAGGTCGACCATCACAGATTTGAATGATTTATTTACTCAAGTACTATGGGTCAAGTGAGGAAGAAATGTAAAATATCTGTTTTCTATTCCTTTCCATACCAGAGATACATAATTTCAAAGAAAGGTCGAAAATCATGATATCTTCCATTCGCGACTGTCCTTTGAAACCGCAGAGTTCCATAAACAAATGTTTAATTTCTATTATTATTGTCCAAATTACGTGAAAGTTTTGCAGGATTACCTCAAATATATACAGTTTCTTCCTACAATTTCAGAAGAAGTATTCTCTTGCAAGGTTTTATTACAGAGTTGGTTAAGGACACGAAAAACAAAAATAAATATATATATATATATATATATATATATATATATATATATATATATATTGTATCGCTGGTTGATGAAACATTAATTAGTTTAACGATGTTGGCAATTAATGACAGAAATAATATGTTACCTGTTGCATGAGAGTATAGTAAGGTTCAGTGGGAAAAGTTTCAACTTTGTTCCAATATTCCTTCTTTATTTAAAAATATATGTTTTAAATATTTGAATATTTTGGGCATAATACTTCATAGTAGAACAACAATTCGTTTAGTGATGTTCATAAACAATAAAGGTACAAAACCATTGTTGCTATGACATGAGGTAAGGGTAGAAATTTACTGCTAAAAGTTTCAGCTAATTGTGGATGTTCTACTTTTAAAAGCTGATGAAAGAATTATATGTATAATTAAACATAACTTTGTTTTGTTTACTGATGGGTCACTGCCATGCCAAATCAGAAAGGTGAAATGTCACCCATATCTTTCGATGTTGATGAAATTTAGTACATGATTCTCGGAAGGATTCTTAGTATAAATTCCAACTTACAGGTTTCTAGCCCACGTGTGTCCGAGGTATTCAAAGTAGGCATGTTTTGTCCTTAAATGTTGTCACGACCGACACTTTACAGAGACACACCAATTTAAATTTCATTTTTTAAAGTAATGCTTTATGAATTGCAAAAGACAAGGTTAGATGTTTCTTACGTAAAATTCACTACAAAATCGAAATTTCATAGCAACATTGTGGTAGAGCCAATAGTTCATTAGATATTGTTTTATTATTGCGAAAAATTCAGTTTCTGAAATGGTGTTCACCTTGCAAAGTAATACTGTGAATATCTCAAAAGGAACACGATACGGATATGATGAGTCTTGTACCATTGGAAAGAGAAGAAAATTTTCTGTAGATTGATGTAATACAAATAGTAGGTTCTCGATGGGGACCTTATCTCCAAAGCCCTTTTTTGTTTTTACATCATTATGTATAATATCATGGTGTTATGTTGACTTTGAAACACAATTCCATGAATATCTCAGGAAGAACACCAGATGCAGATGTGGGACATGCACCATTGGAAAAAGCATAGAATGCCCTATAAACTGACGTAATAAAACAGTGGAATCTCAGTGGGAACTGCATCTGCAAAGCATTTTTTTGTTTTAATATCAAGTAGTTATAATTAAAGTTTCGCTGTTTGGCCGGTTCTAGATGGTAAACGGTCAACCATACAAACATGAAACTTTATGTGAATATGATTAACGACATGTGGAATAGAAATATTGAATACAGAATTCCAATTAAAACATTTCAGTCTGCTTTTATACTTGAAAAGCATTTCATTAACGTATCACACATTGTACAAATTATATGTACATTATATTTGAGTTGGACTAAACGTCATTCAGGTTACAAAATATACTCAAAATGTCGTCCATCAATTTCCAGGACAGTTTGGAAGAATAGTGGGGATGCTGTGGTTCAGTGATGGAGTTCTATTTCTGATTCGTAGCGCTCTTCTTTTGCCACGTGGGCTTTGTGGTTAAGAAACTCCGTGTGCATGAGTTTCATCGGCTTTTTCCTCCCACTTTCTTCATTCGATTAACTATCCCATCATCATCCATTTGGCCTGACCCGAAGTTGCATAAAATTGAAGTTCAAATTGAAGCATAGAACAGTGTGCAGCAGTGCTAAACGAAACATCTCTATTCTGTACTAACGTAACATGTAAGTGCTGTATAAGCTAACATAACATGTAAGTTATTATTCAGGTGCTTGTAAGATTAAAGATAATGAATTATAACGAGAATTGGATGATTTTTATAGGAACATTAAGTATAGCGTGCAGTGAAACATTTCTCAGCAATGGAAATTAAATACGACAGTTAATGCCAAGCAGTCTGTTATTGTCGTTGTGGAAATTCAACGCTCGTCCACCTTATAGTTCGAATCTATCTACGCGCGACTTTCACATTTTCAAGCCACTGGGAAAACTACTGAAAGATTTTCATTTTACCATCGTCCCGGAGTTATGTGAAGCTCTTGAAAAACTTCATTAGCGGCTAGCTTCTTTCTATGCGGAGGAAATTCTAAAATTGTTAAGCGATGAGATATCTGATTAAACGTTGTAGGTTTCTACCTCTAGGGTTGATCAATGTAAACCCTGTTATATGTATACTCACGTGTAGGCCCTAATTATTATTATGGTATATCACAATATGGACCAATGAATGTTAGTACATATATAATTTAAAAGATACATAGAAGATTCCTCCAGCTTTTAAGTCATATCTCTTAAGGCATTTATCTTCAATTAAAACAACATGAGTAATGCACTGCTGTAATATATTTTTATGCGTTGCTAACGCAAGAAAATTTCAAGATTATATAATACAATAGTAGTCCAACGGACTAGTCGTACTTCAAAGACTAAAATCTCCTCTGAGCCAACGTTTAGCATCAAGGGTGTCGTTTCCGTAAGTCTTTCCTGGACGAAATATAGCTCCTGGGATGTGCCCACCATAGTGGGGAATCTGTCCAATATGTTTGTGATAAATTTGTCCAGCCTGTACCATTAAAGGTGGATCAGGTCGACTGACAGTTGCAGGTGCCCATTCCGTACTTTGCTTGCGTCGATAGTTACTGGTGAAGTCAGCCAGAGCAGAATTTGTTCTTTGTCGCGAAGGCTTTCCAAAATTTTTATAGCCAAAAGGAATATGACCATCATATCCTGTAATATGAATAATAATAATTAACAATGTACATAGTTATTAAATGAGAAATTAAACACTTAGAATTAAGGGATTGGATGGACTAACGACATAAATACATTTTTTAGTAAAATGAAATTTGAATTTTATTAATGGCTCTTAGGCATCTTTGGCTCAGACCGAGTAAAATGACATGAAAAGTTGTAACATTATTCTTTGGCTATATTTCTATGGAAATTTATAGGATTTTCTAGGTTAGGTAAGTACCAATATTCCTTTATTTGTTATGACAATAAAATTGTTTATTTACATTGAGTCATAAAATAAAATAAAAATAATTGGTAGATTTGTGCTGAAGTTGGAATTCCATAGAAGATTCACAAAAGTTGTTATTAGGCAAGTGATAAGACAATGGGATGTATAATAGTATTATTAACTTGTCATTAGCGGATCTCACTTTCGCTTCTCTTTATATTTTGTTTTGTCTGTCTGTTCCTGGGTCAGTTTCATAGTCTAGAGCGTCAGCGAAAGCAAAGAGAATCTGATTTCAGATCTGAGTTCAGTGACTTTGTCGGGTCGTTTTAAACTGGTGACACAATAACCTATCGGTAAGGTATTTTTATGTTACACGCACTTCAATGAAATTGGATATATCTCACTTGGACTTTCACTATTTTCCACTTGTACTTATTCATTTTTGCTACACTGTAAGGTAGAAAGATGCTTGTGGTGTTGGGTGTGATTGGTGCACTAAGAGCTCAACGTACGTCCACTCTACCCTTCAACTGTCGGATTGTAAGAAAATATCCATAATTTTTCGAATGTTAGAATTTGATGAACCTCTAGCGCTACTACCTTTTGACATATAATGATGAAACATGATGTCATATTATTAGATAGATCTATGTGTTATTGAAACAAACTGATGCAGTGTGTGTGAAAAAAATCATTCGTGCGCCGCACGAGATGGAACTTCCTACAGAAAAGCATGAGGCACTATTTCACTTTCAAAGTTTTAATGGGTGAAACTGGTGGAAACGTCTGAAAATTACGGAAAGCTTTTAGTGACTGTTCCATTGGATAAAGCACACGTTATAAGAATGGCACAGAAACTTAAAGAATCTATTATTATGGGGGAAACGTAAGCGGTCGGCGAGAAAGATGAAAATATAGGATTTCTGATTTATCTACATTTATGTTCAGACTGTTTATTGAAGCCGACTCTATTAATCCTGAAATCACTGATTTTAAGTTGCTTCCTGACGAATGTTTCCAGTTATTAAAATATTTTCATAGCGTACAAAACACATTTCCTGAATCTATGAACTGAGACAAATCATTGAAATACAAAAAAGTAATAATAATAATAATATAGAGCCTAAATTAGAGTCCTGGGGAACACCCTTGTTAATTTCTGTCACTGAGGAATGAAATGCCATGCTTCTCCTATTAACAGTCCTAGAGATTTATGTACTACCGGTTTTCTATTACTCAAGTACGATAAAATAACAATTATATGATACACCTTTGATACCACTCTTCAATTGTAACTGGAGTAAGAAACGCACTTTGCTCCAATGAAGACCTGATTCCACGTTGTTCGCAAACGATGTTGGAAGATATAGCTGTGTTCAAATTTTATTTTATGCTTTAAAGGATAACATAAATTTACAAAATTAAATTTCTTACCAAACAATCTCAATTTCTGTAATTCAATTTATGGGGAACAAAAATTGAGTTTTTCTTTGCTTTACTAACCGCTGTTTCATTTTTTGTTTAGATAAGTTAACATATTAATAGATTACGAGACATACTGCAGAAGAAATAATGGCTACTGAGTTGTAGACTTTCTAGGATTTAGTTTCGTCACCATCTTTAGAAAAATGAAATAAATTAATAGTGTTTCTTCAGTAAGGAAATGAAAATTAAAGAAATTAGTAAAATAAAATTAACCAACTGAAGTGTGTAGAGTGGAGTCGGTACTTATTATAGCCCACAGCGACGCATTTCCTATTCCATTATCCAATATCACTGACTGAGGTTAGGGATTTATACATGAGTATTTTTTATAAAGATCTTTTAGTATTCCTTTCTGTGTCGTGTCATTTAATCGCACTCGATGTGCCACAATAGGATAAAACAAATGGAACATTTTAATTCCATATCCTTTACAGATATTCACAAGTTAACTTATTAACAGAAAGTGTGCTGAGAATAATAACTATTGTACTGAGAGACAAATAGAATGCTAGATGTTTTGAATGATACGACTGCAAAAAAAAAAGAACTAATATTAGTACATTATTAAACGTGATTTTATCACTAACAACTTTCAATAAATATTCTTCAGTACTCTATAGAATGGGGGGAATTGTTTCTGTTGTGTAAATTTTTTTAAAAAAATATTTTTTTATGTAATTTAGATACGTATAATATTTGATATTTCCTAACTTAGGTATAAGGTACTTAGTGTTTATGAATACACTTCGAATTTTTAGTTATAACGATGTTTGGAATATTAAAATGTTAGTTGTAGTAAGAGTCATAATTAGATCTCAGAAACATTCGCTATACAAGATAGGAGGAGTAATAATGCCCATATTTAAAACATGTATTTCCTGCTCTTTAGTTAATAATGATAAGCCAAAAAACTTTAAGATGTTCTTTGATAAGTGCTCTAACCATCTAAGTAAATGAAATAATTGTAATGTTGACACTAACTGATAAAGAGATAAATTAGCAGCGTTTGTAAGTGGGCCTTAATTTCTGTGCCAGCATGTAATAAGGTCCATGCTAAAGATATACTTGAAATTCACTTTGATAGAGAGTAATTACGTCAGATGATGGAAATCATTCTTGTCAAGTAGGTTACAAACTTTGTTTGTAAAATGTAAGTTACGAGAAAAATTTAAACTTGAAAGAACAAATTTTTCTTCAAAAACTGAACTTTAAAGAAATTGCCTTCATCAATATGAAGAAATCTACAAAATGATTTTTAAATGTACCCAACAATTTAAAGTGACACAATATAAAAACTTGTAACGTTCCATAAAATATATATCGCCTTTCAAGAATCGCTTTTTAAACTAATATTAACAGACACAAAAAATAAAATTTTAGTTTCAAATAGAAAATCAAAGCTCAGAAAATTAAATAAAAGTATGAATTAGGAGAAGGTGAACTTTTCTGCAAGATATTATAGCAGATAAATCAATTCATTTTTAGTAGCACTCATAGCAAAAGAAATCGTCTTTATCTTATTTAGTCAGTCCAATACATAGTTTATGAATTCATGCCTGAGACTTTTTTGCAAGCTTGCAGTCTGCCTGATAATCTTTCTGGTAAGCAACTCAATAAGATATAAACTTTTTATTAAGGCATCTATAACAGTACATTTTGAGGAAAGACCAGACGCTTTTGAGAACTTGTGTTAAACAAGTTCATACGTGCACACAGGCAGACACTCGGAAAACGTACATCATGTGGTTTTCATTACCACAGGAAATAAGACCCACTTCGTTTTTTAATTCAGCCTTATTTCCTACAATGATCACGAATTTATTTAAGGGTTATCCCACATTCGGCTTTCGGTCAAAACGTATTCCAATCACTCTAATGCATTATTGAATCAGTACACTACAAGCTGCAACTATTATAAAAATCTAGATTCTTTATGATTGTTGAAAAATAGGCCTGAATTTTATAGACAAATTAGAAAGACAGAATAACGCTTAACTCCGAAATCTTTCGCGTCAGTTCCTAGTCACACAATGACATTCAGCGGGTTTTCGTGTCAACCGCTAGAAAGCATCTAAGGATAACTTCCAGGTGGGAATAATCGCTATTGAAGACATTAAGGGCAAATACGAAAACCAGCGTTTGAGTTTTACTACCTGCTGGAGTATATTACGGCCTCGTATATCAGTTATAAAAATCATCTGCACTTAAAACTGAAATATGTATGTTAATAAGTTTCAAATTGTTTTGTAATTTTAGGTAAAGAAAATGAACGTATATATTAGCTGTTTTTTCACAGACACATTACTGACAACATAAGCACGATATTGTAAAAATAATTGTCAGAAAATGATGAAAAAATGGTTACTGATTAAATAGGTTTCTTTTTCTTCATGAACTAATATTTATGTAAAATGTTTTACAAAATGTATCAGCTTTTCTTTCTCGTTCCAATGTTTGCAACAGAAAAATATAGAGTTCATGAATATAAAACTAAAGGCGATGAAGTAAATACCTTTTACAAAACTTTTGTTAGGATCCTCAGTATTCATGAAATATGGAGAAACAGACGTGTCTCGTGGTGGAGTCATATAATCTTCTGTAACAGGTTCATCTGGTATAACTGCAGTTGCATCTGCACGAACTCTGCTGAGAGGCATTTTGCACTTGGCTTGGGATAACTGTAAAGGCATTAAAGTTCATCAGACATGGATTGATGTTATTCTTTCCTTACAAAATAGTAATATAATTATTGGAAATTTCTTCATTTAGTCGTTATATTGTGTGAAGAAAAATACCTGTAAAGTATATATTGAAGTAACATTCTATCATTATATTATCAAACATGGAATTGAAATGTGGACTCCTTGCTTTCAAAGCAATACGTAAAATTTTGGATGTCGAGATGGTTATCATCACATTAAGAATATTTGTTTCATGGTTCTTGATCACAATTTTATCCACATCACATTATCTATAATAATTATTACATCGGGAGCTGCTTTCAACTGAACATTTAATCATTACTCATGAAATAACAATTGTTATCTGTTGTTTCCAATTCTTTACATGTTATTTCCTCCGCGACTTATATAATTCTTGACCTCGGTCTCCTATATATGATTCACTTCTATTGTCGTCCATGTATATCTAGAATTCTCCTTCTCTGGGAATATTTTACACCATCAGTAGAGTAATACATGGACATGAAAGATATACAGGGCAATTCCATTATGCAGCGGTGTACAAAGATTGAAAAATCACGATAAAAGTTTACATGGAGAATTTAACTATCGCATTTGGGGAATCAGTGGCGTATAGGAAATGTATATAAGAGGGGTTAACTTGATAATTTGAAATGAAAATCGAGGCCAATTATTTAAATGGAAATATTACTTAATTCTAGGAAATTTTTGCAGCAAGACACAGCGATCATCGCAGCCGTTTGGGAGTTACAGTTGATTCAAAAGTTCTGTATTAATAGTGGAGTTTCCTATGGTGCGGAACCTCAACTGCGATAATCACAATGTTTGTTTTTTTCGCGAAAATTGTTTAGAATTAAGTAATGTTTCCATCTAAATAATAATTGACCCCAGTTTCCCTTTTACATTTTCAAGTTGATCTCCGTTACAGGTATTTCCTATACACCACTGATTTCCCAAATACAACAGATCAATTCACCATATGAACTTTTGTCATTAACATTTTTGTTTCACTGTTCTTCACCCAATAGTTTTTGAGTTATTGCCAATGGACGATGTTGGTGACATAATACTGCTCCTGTAACACTGAGTTATTGTAGTTCCCAAACCATACAAAATATCGGAACACGTTTCCTCTAAAAGTTCGCAAACGCGGAACACGCAAACGGTGGATTACACTAGTTTCGCAAACATAAACGCTAACTGTGGATATATAGTGGTACCACTGTAACAATTGGGCTCCGATTTTTATTAGTCCGTGAGAATGATGTTACTCTTTTTATTAGATCACTTTCCGGTCTTGATGTTGTTTAGCTCTGGCCGTAGCTCGCACAGAGCCATTTACGCATGTAGTGTGTTGTAACATGGATTGTTGGATTAAGTTCAGCTCTGTGAAGCGTTCTTCCGAGATTCAAAATATTGCAGGTCTTAATTATATCAGAAATGTAGGTTCTTCAGAGACTGAAAATGTTGTAAGCCCAATGGAGGTAACGCAAAGAAGATACCTAAATATTTTGATACTTAGATAAATCTCAGGTTTATTTCCATTCAAAAAGGAGACGTAATGTGTCAGCAGTGTGTTATTTGGTACCAATGATTCATGAAACCAGCAAAGCTCTCTCAACATCTTGATATATGCAGACAAAACAAGCAGATTATGTTACAAAAACTCAATTATTATTATTATTTTAAAAAAAGCAAAAGCTGATGTATAGAATCAGTAGTATAAAAGTGTTGTTCGTGCTTCATACCTAGTGTCTCTACCGATAAAAGGGGACGCGAGAAACACTACTGGCAATTAAAAAAAAACTGCTTATAGGCTCGGCAGTTCTGGGTGAAAAAGCTAGTAAGTCTTTGTGTTTAGTTTCATTATCAAATAATACGGTTAGAAGAAGGATAGATTAAATGGTCGAAAATATTAGGGAAACATTGACAAACAGAGGTGCCTGAAGCCAATAAATAATACTTAAAAATGAACAGAATTAAAAAAATATACAAATTTCTCTACCCAGTTAGATGAGAGCACTCGCACTCTGAATGATGTTTAATTGCGTTCAAGCGTTATGGCTATGAAAGCAAATTGCACGATGATATTTTTTGTAAACATCTGCCATCACATACCACATCAGCAGAATTGTTTAAGATTGTGAACAAGTTCATGGTTGACAATGGTATTAATTGAAATACATGTTTGGGTGCTAGCAGTTATTGAGAAAGATCGATGTGTGGAAGGAAAGTGGGCTGGTTACTATTCTAAAACTGTAACAACATTTTCAGTGTGGGTTCATTGCTGTATCCACAGATAGGTATGACTAGCAAAGAAGGTGCCATCAGAACTTAAGAGTTGCCTTCACGAGTTAATTCGGTTTTTGAGTTTTAGTAATCACGCCTTTTGAATTCTCGGTTATATCTGTGAAGAAGTAGAGAGTGGCCACAAGTGAGTTAATATACTGTTAAGTAAGTTGGCTTTCCCGAGGAAGGCTTTCGAGTAGATTAGTTGAACGGAGGGATGAAGTCAGGCTCTTTTTGCTTGTTTCGAACTTCGACAGGTTCCATAATTTTAACTGGATTTTTAAGTTGCCATACTTTGCTGATATCTTCAACAATCTGAATGCACTCAATGTAAGCATCTAGCATAACTATTTTTCAGGTTCGAGATAAAAGAGAGGGAATGATAAAAAAACTGAAACTTAAGATTAAGAGCTTAACTTTGAAATCTTCGAGCAATTCCCTTCCATGGCAGAGTTCGTTTATATGTCAGTAGAAAATGTTGAAAGGAGATTCTCAATTGTGTTTGCAACTAAGGGAATATTTACGGGAGACGGGTCAAGTGACATGTGGATACCATTTGCTGATGGGCTATCAACCAACTTCAACTGACTGTTCATTAAAATTTCCGTTTTCACAATTACCAGTACCACTATCTAACTATTAGTTATATGTCGTGCCTGACTATCATGAGCTCTGCAGAAATTCTTTGAAGTACATAACTGTGTTCCCCACTACCTATTTATATGAAACCGCATTCTCCTACCTCATGTATTTGAAATCACAGTTAAGAAATAAACTTGAAGTTGAGACGTGAAATTTTAATTTTGTTCTCAAGGGGTAATCAGACTAGAAAGTTTGGGAACTGCTGCTCTAGATCAATAGATAAATCCCGTAACTTTAAGATTAACACAAATGCATTCAGTAATAACAATCGATGTTATCTCTCTGCCGTAAAGATATTAACCTGTTGGACTAAAAGAAAAGATAGTTAGTTGGTGAACAGAGTTACAATATGTTATACCACAAACAATGATATATTTTATAATGAAATTGTTTTATTCTTTAAAAAGCGTGAAAATGGAAATTGAAGATTTTAAAGAAATGCACATCGTAAGTTAGGCTTTTTTTACAAATGTTTTCTCTTAAGCACAGTGATAATGAAAACTAAAAAAAAAGTAGTTAGACATATTGATTATCGTCTACGTCTGTAATGCTACTTGAGATCTACATAAGCTTCCAATCGTTTGGAGTTGAAAAGACGCGTTATTTTATAGTTCTGTACTTCGGAGGTAAACTACACGATGTCAGTTTCTTGTCAAACTCGATCTAAGTAGATAATTCCGTACATTTGAGCAGGCTCTTTCTGGAGGTGTACACAACAATGTCATTGTTTGTTTTCTTTTGTAGAAAAATTGACAATTGATAACACAACACATGCCGCAAGAAAAGAGAAAGCGCGTGCTCAAATCAACAAATCTATGAACTGAGCTCAAGGTTTGCGAAATGTGACAAAGTGTAGTTTACCTTCGAAGTACAGAATTTCAAAGTAGAAATTTTGCAATTAAAGAAAACTTACTGAACAACAAAACTTGTTTATGAGGATGTACAGTATAATATTTAATGTTGTATAATTTGAATGTTGTAAAGTTCCGATTTCGGTGACAATCTCGAGATTTAAGTTGACGAAGTTTCACTTCCATCATATCTTGATAAAGTTCCATGGGACTGAATTTTTTAAAGTAGATGTGACGTCAACCATGTCATCAATGTTAAAACAAAACTTTTATGTGTGTGTGTCTTTTGCTCTGGTTATAAGCATTTTAAGTGCAAGGGAGTAGATATTCCTCTGCATAATTTAGATATGCACGGAGGATATATACACAACCTGTAATAATCCTTATATATAAAATAAAACTAAAATTATATTTACTTGTCGATCCATGATGTCCAACGGTAGTGCTCCTGCCTGGATGTTTGCCTCTTCTTGTAACTGATGCATCGCTTCTCGTCTTTTCACTTGCTGTTTTTCAAAATTAGAAATTCCTGAAGCTGCACAGATGGTATATCTCTGTCCAAAGTGGTTGTTAGCTTGCGGTACAAGACCTGAAAATAAAGTAAAAGAAAATAAGTAATACGAATTACCAAAAACTGTAATTTACTTTTGTGCAAGGAAAACCTATGAGTATATCAATGATTGTATGCATATGGTACATAACTGGCATGAAATTCAGATACCAATGATTTCAATCATGTATGGACTACTTAATTTCCTAGTGGTGTGGGTCAGAAATTGAGTTTATAATGATACCATATCTTTATAACACACTCAACTGGCAAGTGACGTAGGCAAGGAATGGAGACAAATGACACCCTAAGAACAGCAACGATGAGTAGAAAACTTATTAGAAAACGTGAAAGAAATAATAAACTTCTGCTTTTCTCAAAACATGATTTTTTACTTATTGCAAACCAGTTAGCTATAGTCGGGTAAAAATAAAGTCGAAAATTTAACCCAACCGCAGACAGAAACTCTGACAATGGGTCCTGTATGAAAAATGTGCAATGGAAACGATGGAATAAGGTTTACCACCGCCAATGTTGTCATAAGGCTGCCATCTTGAAAAATTGCCACCATAAAAAAATAGCCGAGTAACATCGGCAAAGAATAGACTCCCCCTTACCTTATTACTAACGAAAAGAAATTCATGTGTAGAGCTAAATGATATCTAGACATTAACAGCACTTCCTGACCACCTGATACGGTAATACTTTTCAGAAATACTAAAACAATATAACTCTATCAGTTATCACATCAGAAACCATTTGAAATTAGTCTGCTGCCTAAAATATAGTTACCTTCATATCCTGGTATCATTGGATGTATGTAGATTGGAGCTCCATAACGATAACGAGAATTTATAAGGTCAAGCTCATGCTTTGCTGGACGAATTACCTGTAACATAAATATGTATTTTCAAGTGGATATTTTCAAAGAAAGAAAAGAACTGCCTTGTACTGCTAGTTAAAATCATAATTCATTTTATAATCTTACATTAAAATACCAAATTAGTACAGAGTTACCTGTTTTCACATTGAAAGAAATCTGGAAGAAAATTTAGGAGATTACAGTATAGAAGATCGTGTTTCGTTCCTACCATTAGTTAATGGTACCCAATGAAAGTTTAAGTCGATTTTACAGGAATAATTAATAAACATTTTCAGAAAATTAAGCTTCCATATGGACAAATGTAAGCAATCATGTTTAACAGAAAATTAACGTTACTTAGTGCATAGAGTCTTATAGTTTGCGATGCTATTGCGAATGGCTGCCGTGTTTACTGATGTTATTTGTGGATGAGTGGTTTTGCTTGTGACCTTGTAATTAGCTCGCACATATTGAGCGTAGTGACTTGTAATCCACTTGAAACTGTATATCTCGTTCTTAGAACATCAGTTCACCTTGTCCAGACTTAACCGGTCATAAACCTACCTCCGAAGAGAACACCAATCATAATGCATATACTGAGAGAGAGGTATAATTCCTCAGCATTTGATACTAGCAGAGTTTGGGTTGTTCACCTAATGCCGCAAGAATACATCATACGGAGAAAATTTGGTCGTATTGTCTGATAGCTTAATTGGTACAGCACAATAGCGGCAATCGGAAGACCGGAGTTCGATACTTCGCTAGAACAACTACTAATTTTTCTGTGCTTTTGTCCTCGTACAAAGTGTTTGTGTAAAATGAGAAATTACCATCTATAGAGCTTATTAATTTTAATGATATACCTTATATTACTTCGCTATTTACGTTTCTCGTGTGCCTTTTATTTCTTCCTTCAATATTATTTCAACATTATAATTACTTTAGATAAAGGAAATACTTTATATCCAATAATTATTTTATTCCAAATTATGTATTTCACCTACTTTCCAGTAACGTATATGACAATTGTGTGAACTAAACTATTTCACTCAATCACTGTTTATCTAGGACACTCTTCCACCGTAGTTTTCATTCTTCGACAATTTTACAAATATAATAAACATGGAAAATAAAAGATAGGGTATTATAGCCCGCCAAAAGTGAGGCATTAAATAACAAACATTTCTTTGTTCTACTGTGTGTAGATCGATGAGTAAATACTTGAGAGAAAACGTATTTTCAAATAACCTCCAGAATGAGATAAAAATACAAATTAAAGCAATTTGATAATTTAATCATGATATTTATCAAGGTTACATGGAATAACAGGATCAAAAACACTAAATGCGATTCATCTGCGGACAAAGAAGCATTACGAAAAAAGCTATAAGAAAACTATTTCCAATTTATGTGGGGGTCTTGGAGTCTTGCCATGAAAGGTATGTGTTTGATATTATGGGGTTCCGAGATCTGTAGGCCTCTGAGAGTTGTCATTGCTAGCAAGCGGGGTAAAATGGAAAGTGCAAAAGCAATAAGCGAGAGGACGCGAGCAGCGTTACCAGAAACGTACGTTTTTGTGGAAAGTTCATTATTATAGATATAAATTTCCGGCCAGATCGGAATTCCGTACAGAATACATGTCTCTTCGTGCAAGTGCGTGCTCCTATGATTTATATCTTATCTCCCTCACCAGTATATTTATATTTTACATTTTACAACACTCTGAATGTTTTTCTAAAATAACGTTGAGTTTAATGTTTTTAATATAATTGTTCACTATCGAAAAAACTTTCATTTTATATACCATTTGCGGTTTATCTATCGAAAGTTCCTATTCTTAAAAAAAATGGTCTTAAGGCATCTATGGCTTAGGCCTCAAAAGTTCTTTCTCGCGATGCTTAACCACTGTTCAATACTTCTTAAAATCGGGAAATGTTCTGATCTATGTACTGAGAAACAATGTTTTTAGATACTTCAGCATTCTAAGTTAATTTAAAATGAGAACATGTCAGAATGGAAACTAGTTCACTGATTTCCAAACCAGCATGTTCTTATTTCAAATGAAATAAAATATCAATTGTAAGACAATTGTTTATTCACCCACAGATAAGGGCTTCTTTCTCGCTTTTAAGAAACTGCCCTTTATTGTTAACATAAATGGCGCTATTGTTTATCATTTCTACACCGATAAATCTTCTCAACTTGCCTAAAACTATTGGTTTCTGGTAAGTTTCAACCTACTACATGTTTGGGTAGACATACAAGATTTTGGTTGGGATGATACTCGGGATCAACAACCGGGAATGAAATTCCCACGCACCAGGGAAAATCCCCGGCATCCCCCCACGACAAATTCGACACTCCTTGCCAATATATGGAAACCTGTGCAAACCAATACACACTGAAAAGTGTCTGCCAAGTTGAGTATATGCATTTTGTTACTCATAGAGGAAATAGTGAGCTTCAAGTTCATAGAGACCGGAAACAGTTTTTGAAGTAGGGTTATTATGATAGCTTACTTTTCCTCTGACTTCCCTATTTGTTTCCATTTATGACCTTGTTTCCTGTTAGTAGCTACTTCTTTCCCCTCACCACAATTCAATCCATTTCAAGCTGTCCGGCCGAGACAATCTGTCTCACTATAACGAAACACGAAATACATACTGCATAGCGACCAAGATCTTTGGAGCTTTTCTGGAGATAATAGCAATAAACGTTCCTGTGGGTGGTTGATATTATACTGTCGCCAAAGAAGAAGGCAGATTTTTTTCAATGTAGCTTCCATAGTCTACAACTGCTTCAGGATAAATGCTACTACAAAGATATCCACTCATCTCAAGAATTCCTGAAAGCTCGGAGATGGTAACTTACAGTTCATAAATGCTACAGACAACGCTTTCACTACCTACCTTACATTGGTTATTGATATTGTCTTACCACTCATCATAAAACTATGACTCCTCCCACAGGGCTACAAATCTTGGAACCGCACAGCTAGTTAGCCCGTACCATTTCGCTTACTTAATTACCAGCACAGTGAAAGCTAGCGTAAGTGCCCTTTCTTGCTGATAACTACGCTTGTCAAAAATCAATTATGGATTCAAATTTAATCATTCAATTGAAGACACAGGAGAGGTACAGGTAGGCAAAACTTTGATACGATTAAGCAAAGTAGGTATTAGCCCAGATTAACCTCGTCGTTTCCAGTCGGTATCCGAACAAATGGAGTACCATACGGAATGTTTATCATCTTATTCAATGTACTATTCCATCATCTACCACCTTTTGTTTCATTTCTAAATGTTTACATTTCTTCACTCGACTTTGACATACGGAGAGCAAGGAAACCTAAGAGTTTGGTTAAACTTCTATGAATAATTACATAATACGCAACAGAAGTATCTGTGAAGCAACGATGAGAAAGTTTGAACCATCTGAAACTGCGAACTAGAAGAATGAAAAACAGCAGTTTTTAAAAAGAGAAACAACTTATTACGACTTTGCTTTTGCGTATAAATTATACATTGAAAGATATAGTGAAATATATTGTCAAGATAACAAAAGAAAGAGAAGAAAACGAATACTGTTAAATTGCAGTGTTGATGGGCTAAAACCGTTTGCTAAGACACAATGGAAGAAAAAGATTGGAGCAAAACACCTGAATACAACCCATGAGCAAAATGTTGGTGGGTCAACATTGGACCTTTGTCGGAAAGATCCGCGTCGACATCGACATGAGACGTCGGCCCAACGACCAGATGCTGAGCAAAAACCAATATTTTGCCAAACACTGTTGCGGACGTCGGAGCTGCTAAATCCCCAACTTCCAAGCAGCGAATCTACGACCACCCACAAGTGAACATGCACATACAACACTCAATATTTTAAATACAGGACTCCACTACAGTTGTCAAATAAACGGAGTCATTTTATGAGGACATACATATAGCAGGTGACATTGACCCAACTCCTACATACCACCCTTGTGCCAACAAGGTGGCCTGCGCTAAAAGTTCAACGTTGACCCACCTGTTCTTCTTCACTTTGGCCAGACCGATCTTTCTTTGTAACGCTGGCCCGACTTCTGACACCCAACTAAATGGCGACTTGGTGTACACCCACCATCCACTCGCCATCCAGCCGACTCCTCGGCGAGTGCCACCATCGAGCTCGGCGTTTGTCCCACTGGCACGTGGCGGCATTTCGCTGACTGCGTAATGAGTTTTATCACCTCGTCTGCGTACTGCACTAACTAGATCGTAAGGATGTTCTCTATAACCTTAGTTACTTCATGAGTCTCCTTATGAAACTATATTTTATTTTCCTAGTACTATGTCTTTTCTTTACCTGATACTCATTTGCTGTTCTATCGGATATTAACTGCTCATGCCTTTTCATAGTACGAGGTTCCACCAACGATTTGTGGGTTGTGTGTCCATAGGTGTCGCCACATCGGTACTTGTATTGAGGGCAATGCCCTGTGTATCTGTAAGTATCAATAAATAATTAGTCTAAGGTATAGGGAAGCTAAAAGCAAGCTTGTTTAATTAAAACTTTTTTTTTTGCATTTTCAAATATTTTTAAGTATTTATAACGAATTTAATTCTAATTATTATTAATTTCGACTATACTTGTGACCGTAGCTAAGAAAAAAAAAACAAATGTCTAAAATTGATATAATTGATACTCATTCAACTCATTCCAATACTCCGGCAACTGCGTTTTCTATAATCTTATTTATCCTCTACGCTGTACCATTTGCTCGACTTCCTACTTTAGAGAAATCGAAATTTCTTTAAACCTCCGCATCAAGAATCACAAATACTCCTTTCAATCCTAACTTCTTCAGCTTTTCATATCCCAACGCTCTTGACACAGCCAGCTTTCTTTACACAAAATTTTCGTGTTAGTTTCTCGAATATTCTCAAGTTTGAACCTTCTGTCACAAAACGACATGGAAACAGATGTTAATTTCCTTTCTTTCAGCAAATAAACTATTCCTAAAATGTAAGTAACATTCTTGCGCATCATTTTCTTTCTCTAATATATTTCTTTGCGTTTTCTGTTCTTCATCCCAAAATTACCAAGATATTATTCTTAATCTTTTTTCTTAATTTTTCTAGTTTAGAACTGCTGAGTTTTATATTTTGTAATATCGTTTCAGTGTAAATGCTTAAAATATCTGCAATCACTTCTAATATTCATTTATCTTATCGTCTTCACACATCCTTTCCTGATTATGTTTTATTACTATTATTAGTATATCATCTTCCATTTCTCCATATTCAAACATCCGTCTGAAATCTACCTTATAGTTTCTGCTCATTTTTCCTAATCATTTTTACCATTTCTCCGATTAATTTAATAACTTTCATGCTGTCATTAGTTGATTAAACTCTTTACGTTATTGTTCCGTTCGAACTTAAATAATATTTTCCGTCGTTTAATGTAATGTATTATTAGTGAATACTAGCAGGTTTTCGTGTCTGTGAGTGATTTTTGCTTCTGATTTACTGCCATGTGATTCAGTAACATTATAATACCTTATTTTATAATTAATATAAGGAATGTGTCAAAAGCTTATAGTATATTTTTAATTTCACAGTACATCTTTATACGCCTTGAAATCGTGCTTTCTACATTCTTTATTTGCTTGATAATCATTCCCTCAATTCACAATAACCTGAAACGTAATATTTTTGAAGACAAATTTGGTATATGTGTGAACACTCATTTACAAGCTGAAACCGATAAAATTTCGGCTGAATTTTTCGCTAAAACTGAAGCAAGCTGAACGCTTTAATTTGTAGAATGTTGTTTACTGAGTGCTTAGTATATCACCTGAAGGCAAAAAATGGAATGCATTATTTATGGGCAAAACAGGGGCCGCGATTGATGAATGGTTAGAGCGCTCACCTCTGGCGCTTCGGGTCGTTGGTTTAAACACTGCTCATGCCATGTGGGCTTTGTGATGGACAAAAACCATGTGCGTGGGTTTTCTCAAGGTTCTCTGCTTTCCTCCCACTTTCTTCATTCCACCAATCATCCCATCATCATCTATCCGGTCTGAGCCTAAGTTATCTGAAACCCTTAAAAATTAAATTAAATTTCAAATTATGGACAAAACCGGACAAACTATCAACAATGTAGCTATTTACACGTGGTTATTCAACAACTATAAATAATTAAATCCTCATGTTGCAATATTTTTCATTCTACATCTTGCTAAAGGTCTAACGCCTGTTTAACTGGACTAATGCCCTTCGCTCATTGCTGCAATGGGGTGTGACGTTTTCATTTGAAAACAGAGCTACGTGTTACTGCCTACATAAGCACGTCACCGGAGAAATTGTGTCATTGTGTATCTCTATGATTTTGGTAAAGAGTACTGTGAAGTGTTTTCACTCTTATGTTGAGTTTTATCTGGTTTTTAGGTTTCCATCTCAATCCCTGTAATCATCCTCCTTTTTGTTTGTAAACAAACAAACTACTTTCTTTGAGCTTGAATGAATACTAAATGGTAGAGGAAATATATAAAACCACTGGTAGTATCAAGTTCACACAACGGTGACTCACTTGGCGTTTGTTTCGTTTCTTGGTCCCTCTGCTGCCTCCTTAGACATATCTTTCCTCCATAATGCAAAACAATGTTAAAGTCTTTTTTTCAGAACAGGAATTCGGTGAATATTCTTTTGCTCCAGCACAGAAATTCAATGGATATTTATTTCTATTGATTCATTGCTCGGTTCAAATTAAACTTGTCAAATATATAACAAGTAACGTAAGATATTTTCAAAATTGGTGACATGGTAGGATCCGAGAAGCATTCGAAAATTCCCCAGGATGCGACTTTTCTTTCTTTCCTCATAGCTGTATGTGAGTGGTCATTGGAAATCCTATTCCATTACAAACAATATAAAGTATAAATCGTAAGTTGCAACAATTACAGTAAGAGCTAGAAGTAATTTTGTGAGAGTGAACAATTTTATTGGGAAAATGCGTCGCAAAATTTTCTGGACAGGAATTCAATGAACCTTTTTCTCTTGATTCATTACTTAGATTGAGATGAAACTTGTTTATTACCTTCGGATTAAGGTATGTTTAAAAATTAGTCCCATAATAATTAGTGTCATTTAGGACTGCTCGTGCTAGTTTCCCGAATATTCACAAAAGGTTAATTTTCTTTTCTTTCCGACGCCAGGGGCCCATGCGAGTAGTGTAAATTAAAAGTCTTGTGTATTTAACAAGATATTATGTCTGCGACATTTACGGTAAGAGTTACAGATAATTTTATGAAAGGCAACAATATTATTAAAAAAAATGAACTGACGATTAATATCTACATGTTAGCTTAAACCACATGGTCAAACCTTTTATAAAAGTGAATTTATAGTAATTGGAAGAATGGGAAAACCTTCCCTTCAAAATCCCTTCTTTGTATTGTGGTCAGCTAGTGAACGGTGTAGTTAAATTTCTCCACTAAATTTGAGTATGATGTTAGTAAGAAAGTCAAACCGGGGTATTGTTATGATTATGCTACAGGTTAGACTTGCCTTATAGAATGATTAAGGACATCGAATAGAGTAATCAGTATTTATCCAATGATATTGTGGATGTAATTGATATTTTCTATGATCAACTCTACCACATTATAAATATTTGTATTCCCATTAAGAAGGTTGGTGGTACACAATACCCAAAGAGGGTTGCCAAGGAATTTAGGATGAAAATTCGTGATGGAAGTTTTCTTCGTAGACATATGCGTGATACTCAAGGCTATGCTTTTCATGGATATTGTAAACTCAAGTTCTTAGCGCTTAGAAAGGTCTTGAAACAAGAAATTAAGAGGAAACAAAGTAACTACCGCACATGAACTATATTGGAAATGCTGTTTTTTAAAAAAAAATCCGAAGCTCTAAGGAGGCTCTTAATGCCTTTCGTGAGCATTTTTACTCAGTGCGTGTTAATACGAATAATATTGATATTGACAGACATATCGAAGAAAAGAACAAGTTTTATACTTTAGATACATTTGACTTTGATGAAGTTAGCGCTGGTGAATTCTTGAAGCTATTAGACCTAAAGCTTTACAATCATTGAAGTCAATAGGATTGGGTCATGTTTCGGCCTTTCTGATCAAGGGTTCTAGGGAACTATTTTTTCATCCCATGGTCTACGTACTTAATCTGGCCATAAGTAGCGGCACTTTCCCAGAACTCGGGAAAGTAGCAAAAATAACACCCATTCAAAAATTTAGGAACGCCTCAACAGTTGAAGAATATAGTCCAATTTCAATGTTTCCGGGTTGCTCATTATTTCTTCCCAATAGAACGGTTTTATGCCAAAGAGATCTATAGTATCAAACCTCATGATTCTTGGAGTGAGTATTCTGCTTTTGACAGACATACAACTGGACGTAATATACATTGATTTTGTCAAGGGGTTTAACAGGGTCAATCATAATGTACAATTAAGGGAATTTGAAAACCTGAATTTTTCAACACGTGACCCGTCACTTATGGATTAATACTTGAAAAATCATGTATTACATGTATTTAATAAGAATAATTTATCAAATAGTTTTGATTGGCCTTCAAGTGTTCCTCAAGGATCTCGATTAGGCCCTTTATTATTTCTATTGTTGATCAATCATCTTCCGAGTTGCCTTCGTTACTGAAAAATTTTAACATATGCTGATGTTATTGAATTATTTAGAGAAGTTAAAACCTATCAAGATGCAATATTGTTCCAGACTGATATTGATGCTCTTTAAGAAATGGCTTAGACATTTCTTAAATGTAGTGATATGAATTTTACTAAGAGGCATAATCCAATTCATTTTAGATATGATATTAAAATGGATGAACTGCGAAGAAAGGATATTGTTAGAGATCTTAGTATTTATTTTGACAATAAGTTAAGTTTTAACAAGCACCTGGAATATATGCTGAACGGGGCTTTAAGAGAACTCGGTTTCATATATAGAATGGT
The DNA here is from genome assembly GCA_022664845.1 of Lepisma saccharinum. Lineage (NCBI taxonomy): Eukaryota > Metazoa > Arthropoda > Insecta > Zygentoma > Lepismatidae > Lepisma > Lepisma saccharinum. The sequence continues at coordinate 53,021 of JAGDQP010004275.1, forward strand.
GTATGATTTCAAAGACCCAAATGTTTTCAATATTCTATTTAAGACCTGTGTTACATTAACAATTGAGTTTGATAATCATGTATGGGCTATGGACTGCAAGCAGATGGATAAATCTATAAGGACGATAGAAAAGATTTTTTAAAAATATATTCGTTCATCCTGTAAGAATCAGCTACGATGCATTAGTTAATAACACCAACTTTAAAGCTTACGAACATAGGAAAAAAATTAGTCGGGTAATGTGGCTCTTTAAATTGATGAATAACTGCATTGATATCCCTGAACTTCTGTCCCTAGTGATTTGTACAAACACATATGTAAACCAAGAGGCTACTCTGATTCAATTTTTCTTTGTACTAAGTCTGATACTGTAACTAACACTAGATCACCCATTAACAGACTCTGTTCCACTTTCAATAGTTTATCAGGCAACATTATGGACATTGATCTCTTTACCATCTCCAGTAACAGATTGAAGAATATGTTAAATTTAATATGAGCAGATGTATTTTAATTTTAGATTGTGTTGTGTTTTACTACTGTACTTTATAATTTATCTACTGAACTGTGTAGTGTAAGTGGTGTTTGAAATTTCCTGGAAAACTATCATTTCGGTGCTATTGAATTTGTAAATAATATATAACAGTGCATATGCCCGTTGTGTATTTTAGACTAAATAAGGTAGTATGCGTTTTACTTGTAAATCATACAGCAAAATGTTACCCTAAATACCCGAAGATTTACTTCTAGTTTCTTTCCGAATATTTTTACTTTACTTTCGCAACCATCATAATATATGTAGGACCAACATAATAGTAAGAAACGACAGAATTATTGTGATTTGTACTTCAACTTTCAATAATGTTTTATTATAGTCTAATATTAAGCTGAAAAAAACTAAATTGTATTCTTAAGTACTAAATTCAGAGGAGACAAATAGCCACTAATTTTCGTGAAGCATTTTCCGCAAATTGAAATGCCAACGTGATTCAAAAGCCATCGTTGTCTTCCAAAATTTCATATCATTTAATTTCAGAATAATCTCTTTAGTATTTACTTATAATCTAAACAGAAATACACAACGCAAGTATTTATTATTTATCAATCTAAATTCTCCTGCGTAACCGGATAGATTTTGTGCTTATAACAGAACTTTGATTCAATCATCCACACACTGTCATAAATTCAAACCGGTTGTACAAGAGCTTTCCAACGATCAATAGTTCTCAAAAGTTTGTTATAGATATATATCTGACTTATTATTATGGGTTACAGTCAATCTGAATGGAATGAAATACATATGATGAGAACACGACTAGTCAGATAAAATATCATGCAATAAAATGTTCACCCAATCCAATAGCCTTACGGTTAACAATCATTTCCTTGGATTTCCAGTCTCAGCCCCTTTAAGGCTTCTGAGAACATCAAAGGGTAGAAATAATGGAACATTTTCTGACTTGAAATTAAGTACTGGCATCCTACATTCAGCGAACTGTACTAATATTCTTCTTTATCGTTTCTACTAAGGTCAGATCCAGGCAGAATATCAACATCAACAGAGTTCTGGATCTCTCCAGATGTAGAAAGCAGTATTTATGACACGTTTCAGCATGAGTTCATAATTCATTTAAGTTTTGCGGTTCTGATAACTCTTGCATTTTTAAGAGATAGTCACACATAGAGATGTCTTCTGTCATAGTTATTCTGTAAATAAATCATTACTTCAGCAAAGCTTAGATAATATTGCAAACTGGTGTGCTATTAATCAACTTGGAGTCAACATAAGTAAATGTAAAGTATTATCATTTAATAGAAATAAAACCACTCATCAATTTGATTATTCCATTAATAAAATTGTACTAAACAGACCTACTGTAGTTAAGGATTTTGGTGTCAGTTTTGACTCGAAATTGACTTTTAACATACATGTTACAAATATAACAAATGAAGCCTTCAAGTTACTAGGATTCGTAATTAGGACGGGAAGAGAATTCAACAACATATCAACATTGGAAAAAAAATACTATGCTTATGTTCGCTCCAAGGTAGAATATGCTTCTTCTATTTGGAATCCATATCAATTGAAACACTGTCAACAATTAGAGAAAATCCAATCAAAATTTCTTAAATTCCTGACTTTTAAAGAAACTCGAATCTATCCTGCTTATGATAGTTACAATGCAGTCATTAAGAATTTTAATATTCAGAACTTAGAACAAAGGCGCAACGTTGCTGATCTGTTATTTCTTCAAAAAATTGTTCAAAATAAGTTAGATTGTATGGATTTAGTTTCGACATTACAGTTTCGTGTCCCATCATCTAAAACTCGCGTTAATAATACTGGTTTCTTCCACTGTAAAAAGGCAAGAACCAATATCTTGATGAGGTCACCAATCTGGAGAATTTGTACTATATATAACCAACTCTGTACAGTTCACAATGATCTGGACGTATGCTATATGTCACCTAAAGAATTTAGAGATGCAATTGTCAATAAACTCTGTACAACTACTTTGTGAAGCTCAACACTATAATTAGGCCATTGCCTGTTGTGTTGTCACTAAATAAATAAATAAATAAATAAATAAATAAATAAATGTGTTGTGCAAAGAATTCTGTAACTGAATCATAAAAATCGGATACCCTTTAAATCCAGGAAATGGAAGTTCCCAGTACAAGTAGTAATAACAATAAGTCAAGAGAAATCACTGTTACATCTTTCCAGCCCCTCTTCTTTATATAGGAGTTCATAAAAGCAACATATATTCATAAACATTGAAAAGGTGAGAATTTGAGGATTTATGGGTTTTCATGGCAATAAAAATAAAATTCAAATGAATTATGTGAAAGTTAGGAATTTTATATATGATTTAAAGATTAATTGTATAAACATTGTATTAACACTCACAAAACATAACTGTACACAAATTCCATATAAAAGTATAATTTTGCGAAATCAACATCTTTGAGTATACGTATTAAGAATACTGATATGCAGTTTAATTTAACATAGAATAAAGTCAAATAAAATTGCTAAAGGTAATCAGTATCTGGCTCACATTCATTCACCTTTAACTTTCTCACAATTCTGAAAATTATTATTTATAATATTTCTGTTTTTTTTTGTGTGAGTGTTTAAATAGTTACACCGTTTGTTTCAAACAGGAGTGATATTAAATAACTTATTTGAAAAAAATCTAAATTCCTTACTTCTCGGAAACACGTAAGCAAGCACACGACGCATACACAAATACATCAATCACAGTGATCAGAATTATTGAACTCGTGAGCATGTAGGATGATTAAATTTTAAATAAAAATTACTTACCCTGGAATAAAAAAAGGTTCTGGTGTACTTATTTCTTTGACCGACATCTTTTCTCAATTTCTAAAACAAATTCACTACAAATTTAGAGAAATCAAGGATTCAAACTTTAATTTTTCTAAAGCCGAAAGAGAGAGCCCACAGACAGCTAGTAAACAATAAAACGGACAATAAAATTTTCCTTGGCAATTTAGTACGATAATTTTTCCATTGTTATTTTTAAGTTTATGACAGAATAATTGTTACATTGACATGGGAGTGTTACATAAAACTGAAACTAGTTTTCAAAGCGATATTCACAACTTCCATTGATGCGGTTAGAAACCTTTTGTCCGAATTCAGATTTTAATTTAACTTGTCTAAAGTATGGTTCAGGCCGAGATGGGGTCGGGTGATGATGTCGAAACGAAGTTGGGTAGGGTCTAGTTTGGAAGGTTATCCGTCTGTTAGCCTGGTGTAAAAGGAAAAAGCTTGGAAATACCCCCAGTTAAGATGAACTCCCGCTGAGATCGAACTCACGATCTCCGGAATGCGAACACGATGTTCTACCTATTGAGAGAGGGCTGCTCGGTAATATATTATCCGAAACTCTATTCTCAACGAAAAGAACAGAATATTAGGTGATCTCAACGAAAATAAAGGGAATAAAAAATTAAAGTGTGCGTTAAGGCGAAACGAGACGACATTGAGGCTGTCTTGTCTCGAAAATCTCTTGTTCAGAAACTGCCTCGCATCGGAAAGATGTATATTTGATATGTTACGGGAGATCTGTCTCGTGTCGTTTTTCATAGACGTTTCTCTGCCTCTTGTCGTGGGCAACAATAGGCGTGACAGTGCCATAAGGGCCCTGGCCTGTCAGGCAGCTGTTCAAGTGAAAGGTTACATAGCTAGCAAAACGCCTCTTTATAGCCGTGCATCTGATTTTAATGACCACAGTGCTATACTTCTTGTATTCAACTGTAGTCAGAGCAAGAACAACAAAATGATAACAATATAATATTAAAGTTAAATGAGAAATTGCTTCAGATTTTATTCTATTTCAACAACATAAATATGTCATGTACAGTACAAGTAGCTTGTGCTTTAACAATCATTCAGTCCACTTTAAGAGGCTGTCCTAGCCTTTGCGGGACCCTGGACAATGACTCATCATGGGGTCCCAACAAAATCACAGAACGAGAACATCGATATATGTACAATTGAACATACATACATACAAAATGTGTGTGTATTTATGTGCAAAAATAATGATTTTTAATGCAAAGCTTCACTTCGGGTGAATGTGATCCGGAAGAATTTTTATATCGGGAATTGATATATTGATTTTCAAGAAATAAAGGCGATGTAATGAAATATAATATCCTATAATTATTAGTAATTTGAAAATTACCTTTAACTAAATAAAGAAGTACAGCTTTAAAATAGTAAGGCAATTATTTTTTCTAGTTAAAGGCTAATTATAAATCTTTTCTTGTTGCTAAAATCTTCAGTCCAATCGCTCTAATCTAGAATTATGCAACGTTGTCTTCTATAGGTAGAAGAACGAAAGAATACGTCCGATCTTGAGTCATGGTGTTCCTTACATAGGTTTGATGAGCTTCAGCTTAGAAAAGCTCCTCTCGGCAGACGCAACAGTAACGGGAATCATAGCTATTATTCTCAGTATAATATAATTGGTCGGTTAGATTTCGCATAGCCCGGATTTTTACTATGCACTTATTTCCACACACACACAAACGCTCCTAAAACGTGTTTTCTACTCAATTAACTATGGTCAACAAATTTTAATTTGAAAATAAACAAAACGCAATAAACAAAGGCTAAGACTGGTTATTTATTTGTATATGATAAAGAACTACAACTGCAGTATTTTACGTGATTCCAGGTACTCAGGCAGGCAAAACTACTAATTAATTGTCGGCAGTTCGGGGCCTCTTTGGGCGCGGGGCCCTGGGCGGTTGCTGTTTGCCCGTACCTAAGGCCACTACTGTCCACTTTGAACACTATTAATAGTTGTAGTAGGGGGAGAACTAAGCTTCTAACAAGATTGCCCAAAAAATATTTGGCCAATTTTAGAAAATAACATAGCTTAAATAAACTTCAGACCCTACAATACCTGGGTATGGTTATTAACATTTGGGAATTGTTTCAAAACTAACCTCCAAAAGCTAAGTTTTGAAAGAAGTCTGTGCTGTTCGTAATTGTCTTACGCGGTCGTACAATGGCGAGGAACATTTCGCCACCAACTAATATGCATTTAATTACATTTTACAAATATTTCTCAATGGGTACTTTAAAGATCAATTATATGATATACATGCACAAGTTTATTTGATATTTGAACACTCTGAAATATCACGGAATTAACGGTTGAGTTCTTTCCTACTTTACAATAATCACATCACATACTTCTTTTCCCATCCAATTACCACTATAGTCAGGATGTGTCCATTTCGGACAATCGTCACCTCCACACTTGGATCCCAACACTCAGCTGCGCTACAATTCACCGCACACACTACAGAAAGACATGTTCTTCATTGCCCACTTCGGATGCCATTACAGAGTCGTCATATAACTTGTCCAAAAACGTAGAACAACCATTTCAATAATAAAGACTTTTCTATAAAGGTTTACTCGTTTCACGTACCCAGTTCTTAAGCTCTAGAATATAGAATGTCCACTTAACCTATAAGATTTAATTGTGCAATTTTATAGCGAAATTGTGCGTAAACACATTCACTCCACTCGCTTCCACAACTCTGCCCATAATAGCGGATTAATTTGTAGGGAGCAGCGATGAATCTTCCTGAATCGTAGCACCGGTACTGACGCTCTGACGTAGCGCGGAAACTTCTAGATGGAGTGTTCACCATTGCCTACCGATTCGCCATTTGACGCCTTCCTCCAAGTAATAGTAGTTGTTGTAGCATTAGTTGCAGGATTAGTAATAGTAGTTGAACTGTTAGTGTTGCTGCAATATTTTGTTAATCATGTACCAACAGGTGGATGATTGCAACTTGGAGCATTACTCAAACTATGCAGTTTTTAAAGCCGAAGAACAAACATTGATTTACCCTAAAAATCCTACATCTGCAGTGCGGATGGACACAGCAGATTACAGCTAGTATGACTATTCTGAATGCTTAAACTGGCTGAATATATTTTCTGTATTCCTGGTCATAATGCAAACGCTGAGCACATCTTCCTCAGGAATCTTCAATGGCCAGATGACCGATACTCTTTCATCCCTTCTAGAAGAGAAGTTGTTCTTGCATTCAGTACAATTTCAACATGGCATGTGAGGATACTTACAAGTTTGTAATGGAGAACGTTACATTCTTGAAAGTAATAAGATCTTCTAAGAAATATAAATGGCTGTTCTTATCAAAATGTCTACTACTTAATACATTTAATATAAAGTTCTATTTTATTAAATGTTCAATTTTCTAAACGAAAGATTCCAGCAGAGGTTTAAATATTTTCTTTTATTTTTAGCATTCGGAATTTTCCCATTTTTGAAATTTACCAGAGATACAGCTATGGAAGGCGCATAAAGATGTGCCCCCTAGCGTTTGTCATCCCCAAAATTACATCTAAAATAAAATTACATTCAGGGTGCTTAAATGATTATTGAAAGGAAATGGAACAATTGGATGTATATATGCACTTAACTAGTAATAATATTGTACTTCGATCAGAACCATCTCAAAATATTGTGTGGCCTCTGGATCTAAATTTCTCGGAGTTCACTTTCTTCAAAATAATACTAACAAGTAAGCTTGAAGTATTTAATTTTATCTTTCGTAGTTGTTCATTGAAAAAAATTCCAAATAATGCAATGTTTTCTATTCTGTTCTTAAGTTGTTACACCAATTCTGTAATTGACAAGGTTAACAAAGTTCGTGTTTTTCGTACCTGGCTTAAGGCTCTATTACACTGTCGAGCTTTCTGATCAACATGTTTGCTCGAGCTTGCTTGTCGAGGAAGCTGATCAGCAAGCTCGACAGCGTAACAGCAAAAAATCCGTCAAGCATGCTCAAGGTCAGGCTTGTGGAGCAAGCTGATCACCAAACTCGTGAGCTTCCTGTTACGGTCCTAAATTTATTTTTCTTTATAGGCTAGCGTAATAGGCGGTAGAGCAAATAACATGACTGCACATTAACTACCTTGTAAGATGCAGTTTGTGGATACAGCCGTAACATATACCGGAGAGTAACGTTACTCAAGATTCTAACTTTTGATGAACCTACACTTAAAATAGTGAATCTATTTTACTCTTGATTCTACTACAATAACGAACTTCACACTTCAGAGTTCGTTTATAAGTACTTATATTTTTCCTTTCACAGAGCATTTAACAAATTACATAAAGTGCATAAGTACAGACTTTGATTACACTTTAATGCAGATTATTCAGTTACGTAGAATAACTGCTCAAAAGTGCACAAGAAGTATTTTCTTCCTATTACACACTGAGAACTTCGTATTTACGACATCTTTGTCCTTTCTTTCTTTCTTTCGCTTGTGTATCATAGACCGCCCATAAAGAGCACGTCTTTTATGAAGTTAAAGCGAAATACAGTCGTTTACAAGTATGTAATATAAAACTTACAATATATTGTCAGTGATAGCCTTTAGTTTTGAACCGACAAAACATGTTGAATTTACTTCTGTATTATTTCTTTTTTTTTAACAGGTAAGGTGAAGACAAAATCATCAATTGGTGAGTAGCAAATTGTAATTCCAATTATTATTCATGCAGTAGCAAGGTTTCCCCTGATCATTTATGAGAAATTACGTATAGTAGATGACAACTAAGACTAATGATGGCATAGAGATGAAAACTGTAAAATACAATTAGTTTTGTGAGATGCTGTTTATATGATTATATATAACAGAATGACAATGTGTTGCTCAAAGAAAAGTAAGAGTACAATATTTTAAAAAAGTAAACGATCACAAGAAGTAGTTAAAACAAGGTACAAAATAAGATAAAAAGATGAAATAGAAACAGAAACAATTGTTTTAAGGTCATTGGCCTTGTTACAATTCTTTTTACTAAGAAATGACAGTAAGATTGACTTAAGGATAAACATTTATTACATCGTTATGTGACGAAAGTAGATATGCGTCAGGATTCATCAAGGTTTTTTTTTTATTTTGTGAAAGAAGTTATTGATTTTGTATACGGTTTGTTGGTTAGGCTCGTATAATATATGTCCTAGTGAAATTGGATTGGGGATTGGTAGTCGGTATAAAGCTTTTAGAAGAGATCTGCTATTGCCACGACATTTAGTGCAGTACATTAGAACGTGTTTAACATTCTGTTCAGCTATGAGACATTCACACATAGGTGTAGAACTAATTCCAATATTAAATAAGTGTGATTTCAATCTCGTGTGATCAGTACGCGCTCTGATTGAGGTTAAAATAATTTTTCTCGTATGTTAAAAGTGTGAAACCAAGATTTTGGGGCACGCTCGTTATAGTAAATTTTGAAGGGAGAGTTAATGGTTTGTAATGCATTGGTAGCTTTGGTTTTCCAGTCATGATTGATCAGATTTAGGGTTGGAGTTAGTGTATCCTGCCAGTATTTTCTTGCTCTAGTTATATTTGGTAATGTGGTGCCTGTTTTTGCAAGTTTATCGACTATATTTGGATAGTATAATTGATTTACAGAACAATGTACTTTCCCGTGAGATCCAAGATAGCTAAAATGTATAGTTTTTCCTAATTTCAAGTTCAAATAGTATCATTCCAGTATGTCGTCAATGAGTGGATGCGTTTGAAACATTTGGCGGTATGTTCTCTGAAGAGATTATAAAGTACTTTGAGAATCTGTCAGGATCAATTTTTGTTTTGCTTGGAGAAGCATACAGTACCCTAATGCATTGAATATTCCATAACTTTCAAGATAGTATATATTAAAATAAGAATCCAATCTATATTTCAAAGTGTATAATTCATAGAGTTAGGAAGAAAATAGAGAGAATATACATGACGTCACGTGAAGCCAAATTCCGGTTCATCGGCAGCCATCTTGTGTGGCCCCACTAGAGTCCCTCTATACCGAGTACTGTGAGGATTGCCTTTTTGAATAGGAGGATGAGTGCACCTTAGAGAGGCAATACTCGGAAAAGAGGGTCTCCAAATATGGGACCAGTTAATATGGCCGAAATGCCTCGTCCCTTCCGTCTCTTGGCTTCATTCCCTTCTCCAACAAAACATCCTAAGGTTCCCTTTATTTATATTCTTAAAACTATGGTATTGTTTTTGTGAAGATCTCTATTTATAATTTAATTGTTTGGCCCAACCCAAATGTTTGTGGCCCAGTAGCGTGTACTGTCCCTGTAATTATAAAACAGATTTATTGTGCTAAGAAAATGAAAAGTTTCTTATATACTTGCAAGTGTGCGCACTTGCAAATATACCTCACATTCCTCGACAGCAAGCTCGTCGATCAAACTGTTAAGAAGGCAAATTAACAACCTCGATTGTGTAACAGCGCCCTTACTAGGACCATGCCTTACGATGCTATTGTCTTTTATGTAAAATATCATTTTGTGATTTATGAATCAGTGTCCTCTAAATAAATGTAGTTCTCTAAAAACTTTTCAGTGATAATTTTTACAATACAAGCTATGTGACAAACGAAAAAATAAAGAAAGAGATATGTTTAAATGATTAGACAATCTGATACGTTGACGCATTTAAACTCTTGTTTATCATTGTGTGCCTTAAGTATGACTTATTTTCCTAAAATCAAAAAGGTAATGAAATAAAATGATTTTTTTTTCCTTTCTGCTTCTTTGACTCGGACCGGTATAATGAAGGGGAGATAATGTGGGAAGGAAGCAGTTAGGGGGATAGTTTGAAAGTACTATTCTGACATTAGTTTAGTGTGATTATGGAAACATTCTGGAAAAACCAAAGTCATGATGGTTGGCCACAGGACTCGATGATGGAATCCTCCAAATTCCAGACCAACGCTCAACCGCATGAGATCCGGTCGTTTTATGCTGATGATAAGCCATAGAATGTTAAAGAGAATGCATATACGAATGAACGTATGCGAAATTTCAGAGGACGAATTATGAAAACTCAAGCAATTTGAAAAAAAAAAATATATGGGCTATTTGCGCCATGTTTTAAATGCAAATACTTTACCTATTTTCTTAAGTATTAAAACTTAGAATATAATAGGAAAATCATGAGCCGGCTATTCTGTTTTTAAGTATAGAGAAAATTTGAGAAGTCTGGAGTCATATTATTAGGAAGGCATTTGTGAGTTGATGTATTTACTTGTCTATGCAGTAAACAAACTAGAAAAAACAGTGGGTAAACACGGTAAGCAAATGTACCAAACTGTTGCAGATTTATGTCAAAATATCCAGGATATCTGTAAGCTCTGTGTACGTTGTCTTCAATGGAATAATGGTGAATTTTCTGAGAGTATCAAGAGGGGTTTATTTCAGAGCACGTTTAAGTTTTCTTCAGTAGATGTTGAGTTAATTTCCTCGACCCATCTCGATTCAATAAACTGTTAACTTCTTAAAATACACAAATACTCATGAGCAGCTGAAGGAACAACCCAGAACCTGGTCTAGCGGTCAGAACCTGGTCTTTTCAGAAATGTTCACTGTACCCATTCAAATTACTCGTGAAAAATAATTATACATACACATATGGCAGTAAGTGCTAGACTATGGCCTGAGGAATCATATTCGCTAGAAACTGCAACCAAATAAATCGAATGAAATTGGCAACTTACGGACTCGAATAGCAAAATTAATAATAATAGTAGGGGTGTTCGGAAGTCCAAAACAAATTTCGAAAATAATTGGATTTCGGAATATCTCAGAATTCCGAAATTCCGACTTTCGGAAATTACGAAATTTCAGAATTCTCAGAACCGTTGTGGCTCAATGGAAAAGCGCTTACCTCTCGCGCTTGGGGGTCGTCGGTTCTATTCCTTCCCCGACAAACACCGTGTGCGTGAGTTTTATCGAGATTCTCCTGTTTCCTCCTCCCACTTTCTTCATTCTACGAATCATCCTATCATCATCCATCCAGCTTGAGTTAAAGTTTCCTAAAACCTTTTGGCTAAAGACCTTAAAATTTAAATCAAATTGTAAATTCGGAATACCGACTTTTCACAACCTTTCCCCTAACATATCCTGGCATGAATCATAGATACCTAAATGCATACATGAATTAGCTTCAATTGGGCTTTGATCTACGAAAACCTTGACTTTGTGAGCTATAGAAATAAATTAAAATTCAAATTGAATATTACTGATTTGCGATTTCTATGAAATGCCGTTCCACTTTAAATACCTATGTACTGTAGATTCGTTCTACGTATGAAATATCGTCGTCGGAACTGCAATACCCCCTATGTGACATTTTTTAACTTTTCATGTTTTTCCTACCAATTTATAGTTCTGTGTACTCGGCATACTGTAGAAAAATTTCATGTCAAAATAACATCTACTTTTTGAGGTATATCAACTTTTCAGTATCTAAATTGTATTCTAGACTGCAGTACAGAAACCGGTTTTTTGGCCTCCCTAAAAAATTAATGGTTTGCCACATAGGAAGTATTGCAGTTCCGACGACGATATTCTGTATCTACATAATAATTGTATTTCAAGAGGAAGAATGTTACGAGGTTGTTTTATGTACGAGGTTGTTTTATGTACGAGGTTGAAATCCTAGTATCTTGTAGTGATATAACTGGTTACAGTATTCAAGTACCCATCATAGCTACAGACTTCTTTAGCAGTAAGCAAGACATCAATAACGTTGTACATCTTGTTGAATCGAAAAGCAAAGTTTCTAATCACAGCAAACACCAAGACTTCCTTACAGAATTTCAGAGCACTGGGGTAGGGTACAACTTTTCTTCTCAACGTACCAGTTAGTGGAAACACCAAGTTGATAGAGGGCAGGGGGTATAAGATTTCACAGCTAGATCTTCACACTTCAAAAGCCAGACACAAATACTGGTATAATGGTAATACTTTTCGAATATATCATGAAAAGCGCGGACGCAAACGAAAACTAGGTTACCAACAGGGGAGGGTGGAGGAAGAGGGGTAATAATAATACATGCGCAGAAAATTTGCGCAATGGCAAGTTGAAAGAAAATATTAACTGGTTCACAAATTACTTATTTAGTTTTTATTCGCTTCGCAATGGAGAACCATTGCTCGTACTTTAAGTGGCAAATCTAGGGTTAAAAGTTTCACGGGATGGTCTCGTAAAACTTTCTCGGGTAGTCTCGTTAGCATCTGCCAACTCATCGTCTACAGAATTTCCCGTACCAATCTTGTTCTTTCATGACAACAGAGCATTAAGTTTACGGGAATAGTATTTCTAACAGCTGCAGCCAACCGAGCACACACCTCCCGATATCGTTCAAAGAGAAATTCCCGCATTCCAACTTTGCCGCTAACAAATACTTTCTAGCCATATCAGCATTTGCTGATATGTGTTATGTTAAGTATCTCTCACTTAGTGTTCGTGAAGGAGAAACTTTTTTTTCGATACTATTAAAATTGTACACTCAAATTCTCTTGTATCAAGAGAAACTTTCGCTATGTTAATATTAAAGTTTTATTTAAAGTATCTCACAAGTATTGCTCATGATTTTTTAAAATGTAAAACACTGATCTTTAAAACAAAACACTGATTTTGAATTTTCAAACAGTGATGTAATAAAATAAAACACTGATTTTACATGACCAAACAAAGTAAATCAAAACTTCCTTATGCTACTTCAAAATTCTTCAGTATTCACACACTTTACAGATTTACGTAAACAAGGCAAAGTTTTTTTAAGTCTTACTTTACTTCAACAAATTCTCATTTACTGTGACTGCGATTTCAAGACGATTAGCATGTACTGGTCGAGCAGCGACCTTTGTGGCTCGTAGAGATGATAGGGTTTCCACTGTTAATACTGTTGTTTCATCTCAGGGTCGTACCTGTCACCGGTAATGATCCTCGACATGAATCATGAACTTGCCGAATCATGTCAAACGTCTCTGTGGCAGATTTGTCCAGTTTCACACAGAATTTCATTTTCGCTTTTATGAAATCGCAGAGGCGGTAATGCTCGTGGTAGGAATAGTACATAGTTGCGCAGCTACCGATGTACGCACACTGACTTATGAAGTTCGGTGGAGCTCTTTGTGGCTGTGCGCATAGCTTTGTACTACCATATGCAAGCGTGTTACAAAACTATTCTCGCAATTTTTTGATATCAACTCGTAATAATACTACTTCTACTATTCATACTACTACTACTTCTACTACTATTACCACTACTAATACTACTACTACTACTCATACTAGTGCTAATACTACTTTTACTTTTACTGCTAATACTGTTGCTACTAGTAATACTACTGCTTCTACTTATACTACTGCTACTACTACTACTACTAATACTTTTACTATTACTACTACTATAGCTAATGCTACTATTACTACTGCTATTAGTACTAATACTACTTCTACAATTACTAGTACTATTAATACTACTGCCAATACTGTTACTAATACTGCTACTACTATTAATACTACTACAAGTACTAACACTACTGCTAATACTACTTCTACCGTTACTACTACTACTAATCCTACTGCGAATACTACTACTAATACTACTACTATTACTAGTTTTGCTATTACTAATACTAATACTAGTGCTACTATTACTACTAGTAATGCTAATACTACTGGTGTGGTGGGCATCATTCCAGACTCACTTTGGAAAAACTCTTGGCAGAGCCGGGAATCGAACGCGGGATCCCACGATCAGCAGTCAGAAACGGGAACCACTAGACCAACAGGGCGGCCTATATTACCACTAGTTACTAAAGATACTATTTTTGTTACAGAAAGGTTTTAGCTATCTTATACAAACTACCTACCTAGGATACTTCAACCATAGTTTGCAACACTGCGATGTGTGCTTTACGAATGATGTTTTATCACTCGAGGATGCCAAATACTCCATAACACGACGTAGTGCCATTTGAAAAAATTAAACGTTATACCGTGTAGGCAACACTTACAACTCGGTGCCATCATATTTTCACTCCTGATATCCAGAATGTTGTTAGAAACGAATCTGCGCAAACGAAACTTTCATTCTAGGCGTCGTTTCTGATTTATTGAGAGTTAATAATTTTCTTCCCATTGTTAAGGTCGACTTTGGGCTCCAAGTTGGGAACGCTGTATCTCCAAAACAAGGCGGAATTTCACATGTTCATAGGAACTATTTTACTTGTTTTAATATCAGAAATCACCTCTTAAATTCTGCCTGTGTATTTTGGGACATCCTGTAGATAAAGGGCGTCCCTGAAATAATGGTGCAAACTTCGGGGGGTGGTGATGATTATTTACAACAAACAAGAAGAAAGTTCCTTTGAAAAAATTCCGAAATCTGATTATTTTCGGAGTTACAGGCGTTTAGGGTGACAGATACATCTTCACAAATGGCGTCATTTGATTCACCCGATCCGGCCCGGAGTGTGCCCGACCCGATTTGCTTCAAGTTTCTCATCTACATGTGAGAAACCTTTGAAGCCAACCCACGTCACGGTAATAAACTGATATCGAATAAACATAGGAGATGGAAATTTCATCTCGAGGGAAAGGAATAATTGGAATAATTTTGAGCGTTCGATAGAGCAAAACATTCATTAAATACTTCATGACGTAGATTAGAAAAATAAAATAAAATCTATAATGGTATTCAATGTATAATGAATGCAGCAGACCACTACGTTGAACGTTCATTCAAATGTTAAAAAAAGGTCACGCTTTTGATTTTTATGTGCGGTGAAACGGAAACTGATATCATTGGAACCCTTTATTTTGAGCACTTGTGTGAACATTGTATGTTGGAATTTAGCTACTAATACTAGTTACTAGCTGCGCGTGTTCAAAGTTAGGGCTCATTTTCATGAAACCTTGCGTTGTTTAGTTTTCTTGCGATTTGGGTGAATAGTCCATGGAAACACGTGGTGTATCGTAGTGTAGTTTTATTACGTGGCGTAACACGTGTTTCAGTTGGCTATTCACCCAAATCGCAATCAAGCAAGCAACGAAAGTTTTCATGAAAATGAGTCCTTACTTGGACTTGCTTGACAAAAAAGTGTACTCCAGCTTAAGGGGAAGAGGTACAGTTAGACTGTGTACTAACATTTTTGGTCATATTACAAAAACAAGAAAATAAATTTAAAAAAAGCCCTAATACTGAACTGCCTAAATAATGTCTCCTTCATATAAAAATGTAATGAAAATTTTAGGAGCAAAACTGACCTCGTAACATAATTTTAAATGTAGATGCTCTTGACGCCATACATTTTAAATAGGAGAGAAATATGGAGAAGATTTTTTTTTCGTGTAAAACGTTGCATATTTTTTAAAAGCCTTGACAGAAAACTTCTTTTTAGTATCCTCTTTCTCTTTATGTATCTTTCCCCTCCATCCTATGTACCAATTCTTTGTAAGTATATTAAAAATGAAATTCTTATAGTAATATATGGGCTTTTCTCTTTCACACACTGACCACCAGATGCTCATATTTACGTTAGGTTTTCATTTGCTCTTCCATGTTCGTACTTCCGTGGTGACCAGTGTGCGTGGGGGAGGTAGAGAAGAAGAGATTGCTGGTGTCAAGTGACATCGAAGGGTCGTGAGCAGACATTCCAATAGAGTAGAGTTTCTTCCCTCTTTCATTCATCAGAGCAAAGTCGTCAAAGACGAATATGTCTTACAGGATTTGGGTTACCATAACTATTTTGACTCGGAACTTTCAAGCGAACCAAACATTGAAGGAAATTGCTGAATTGCCTTGTAACAGTTTCTGAACCTGTGGTGTGCAGAAATAATGTTATATTTATTTTTAGTCTCCAGCTAACAGCTCAATTTGGGCAAATTTATGCTAAATATATTTAGAAAGGGAAAGCTTTTTTGGAAGGAATCGGTCCTAACCTTATTCAAAGTACCATTTCAGCATTGTCAGGTGTAGCCAAATCGCAATCAAGCAAGGGACAAACTCAGTCAGGATACCAGAAACCAGGAACCGAATCCGAGACTTCCCGATTACACGGGGAACACTCTACTAACTGTTCTACCCAGTGTTTCTTTCAGAAGATTTCATTCGGGGGCTCTAAGGAAAATATAAATAATGTATATCGACTCCAATGTACTAAAATTTAAAATAACAATAATTTAACTTAATATTATATCTTAATTCCCTAGTTAACCTTAAAATAACATGAACAATGTTCATAAAACGTGCTATTATATACGAATTTCAGTATATGTATAAGTAATACAAATGTTGAGACTAATTACTTCGAGGAAACGGTTGAAAATCTCCGGGGGGAAAGCCCCCCGAAAGCATGCCTGAAAGAAACAGTGCTTCTAGCTCGTCGGTTATATGGTGATGGTCAATATATGCGTCCAATATTTTATTATGGTCATTATATAATACCGTAAGTGGTCAATCAATCCATAAATGCTTATAACGTGTAACTGATTAAGACTGTTAAATACTCATAATTGAATTTGCAAAACTAAGTTTATTCATTAAAATTTCATACTTCCACGAAAATGTATTTTGTATGCTATTCGGAAATTCTTTCAACCGATTTTGTATATTTTAATGTATAGATAAAAATATGTAACAAATTGATGCGTCAGATGTTTCAACTGCTGAATTAGTCCGGCAGACGAGAGGTAAACCCAAAATTTTTGGACAAGTTTTTTTATTACCCTTGGGCAACTCACACAATTCAAGATGGAGTCCGCCAATAACGTCATTATTCAATGAATTGTACCATACGATTGAACAATGCCATATAACACACCCGAACTTTAGTATTAAGTATTTTTTGTCGTTAGTAGCTTTGAAGTAGATTCTATTTAAGATGAAAATGCCTGATGACATTTTGTCACCCTTGGACAAGTCCCACTATTCAAGATGGCATCCGCCCATAACATCACTTTTCAATACGTACCATATGACTGAATAACGTGCAATATCTCGGAAACAATTAAGAGGACAGAAAACACTACTCTGTCAATTTGAGATTTTCAAACTGGCAATTATTGCAGTCATCTTGAAGGAGCATATTGAAACAGTCACTTGCAGCGTTGAAGAGGTTACTTCAACAGTGTATTCATGAAGATATATTTTGAACTCATTTTCTTCCAAGTGTGCTTTCATACATAAGAGAATGTGGTTGAGATTAAAGTATCTGCGGCGTTTTATTGGTTCTTTTAACTCTTCTGCCTCATAGTTCTGTAACTGGATTTATATAGAAAGTATTAAAAAGTGAGAACCACAAGCCTAGAAAGTTAATTGCATCAGGAGCATCATGTCATGCTATCATTAATATATTTAACATTGGCGTTTATTATCATTAATAAATATGGCATTACCATTGCCTGTAAACATCTACGTTGGCACTAGTTTACGCTCATAAGAGAGAGAACATGTTTCATAACTACTGTTCAAGACCTAGCCTGCAATCCAATTATTCGGGATTAAATGAGGCTACTATCAGTTAATATCCTGTCTGAGTCAACTGGAGTGTGTTTCTTTACTTTGGATCCAAGCACAACGAGCTTTGGTATTGGGAAGAGAAAGCTTGATGCAAGCCTTGCAAAAAAGTTTGCATTTGCTTCCTTTCGAATCCTTAAAACATAATGACAACCGTTGATGGCATCATCACCCGACTCGCTATGTTTAAAATGTCTTCTGGATCAGTTCTAGGATCCAGAGGGTCGATTAGACCGCTTAGTCTCTGCTATATTCCATCCCTGTCCACAGCATCAGATGCAGTGCTCAAAGTGGGGTGGGAGCTCGAGGGGGACTCCGTGCCCTTAACTTTTACATTTCGGATTTGGCGTAAACCTACCTGTTTATTATTGGGAGCTCATTGCCTTTACTTTCAATAGGCAATCACCACCAGTAGGTGCAAGCGTACTTTTTCTAGACCACTTCTGTAATCGTTTCCTTATCTTTTCTAACCCACTTCGAACACTGACTGACCTGATGAATTTCTAACCTTCATTTCCTCTTTGTGCTTGTCTTGAAATGTATCTTTACTGTCTTCACACATCAGTTGCAAGTTATTTTCAATTTTGGCGCAAGTATTCAAACTTATTATGTTCTCAGGGTTTCGGGGCTGACAAGTGAGGATAATAACGATGATTCTACCTTGCGTGTGATCCAATTTCATGAATGATGTATCCACTGTTTCTTCCAGGGATGTTTTCAGGGGGAGGGCTTTGCCTCCCCCAGGTTTTTTCCAGACCACTTGTCATTCGAGCATCTGAGTTGTTGGTGAATCTGGATGCAGATCGTCCAACTGTCTGCCGTGTCCGTTTTAGTCTCCGTCCTCCGTGGACACTAGTTCGTCCGCGGACTGATATCACTTTCTCAACTAAAGACATCGGAGAGATCTATGACTGAGTTCCAGCAGCGTTTTCGTGAGCTGCAGAGTCAGTGCCCGAATTTTATCTCTCTTTTTACCGATGAATCTGTTGGATGTGCGTTTGTTATAATGGGAAATCCCACCAATTTTGTCTTAATTCCAACGCTAGTAATTTTACTGCTGGACTATATGCCCTTTTAAAGACTTCGGATTTTAGTCTCGTTCGTGATTTCAACCGCATCCTTGTTTGTACAGATTCCCTCAGTGTTGTTGAAAGCCTCGATAATATGTATTCTAAGCATCCGCTCGTGCAAGATATCCTATGTAAGACACACACCATCTGCTCTGCCGGTGGTGAGGTTGTCTTTTCATGGATACCAAGCCATGTTGGTATTCATGATAATGAATTGGCAGACGAAGCTGCTTGTGAGGCCTGTTTAGGAGCTAACATTGATATTCAGCATGTCCTATTTCAGGACATGTTGATATATTATAGGAATGAATGCACGGAATGAATGGCAGCGACGATGGGATGACGTTGTTGTTAGTTAAATAATTGAAAGAAATTAAGGTAACTGTTACTCCTTGGAAATTATCTTGCCGAGATAGTAGGCGTGAAGAAGTACTTTTATGTAGCCTACGTATAGGATACACTCGCCTGACACACGGATATCTGTTGCGACGATTCGATTCACCACATTGTAATAATTGCAATGTAGTTTTAAGTATGCGTCACGTCCCCTTAGGTTGTCCAGGATATCATCATCTCAGACAACGTTATAACATCCCCAATGACATGGCGCCATTGTTCGGGGATGAACCTGATATGTTGCGGAGAATTTTTATGTATGTTCGTGAGACAGGTTTATCTCCGTCTCTTTGAGATAATTATGTCCCTTACCTGTTAAGTTTTATATAGTATTATTGTTTTATTTTGTGAAGGCCCATTTACAGCCTGCACGTTTTTTAAATTAAGCTAAAGACTCTATACATCTTTAGTTTTCTTACTCGTTCTTTTGGCCATTTACACCAGTGTTTTATATTTCTGAAGACCTTTTACATCTTCAGCTTTTATATGATTTTACTGTATTTTATCCAAATAACAGCTAAGTTTCGACGTTACAAAGATAAAGGGCTTACCCCGTATCGGGACGGGCCTAAGCCATAGTGCTGTTACCGCCCATAAAATTCATTTTATCTTTATCTTATCTTTACCGGGGATTTTCAACCGCGCCCCTGGAAGAATTAGTCTCAACAATTGTATTACACATACGTATACTGAAATACTATATAATAGCACATTCTATAAATATTGCGCATGTTATTTGGAGGTTAACTAAGGAAGTACGATATATTGTTAAGTAACATTATTGTAATTTTACATTTTAGCACATTATTTACGATCGTTAATGTGCTAAAATGTGGAGTCAATATACATTATCTATAATTTTCGTGAGCTCCCCGAACGCGAAAGAAGCACTGGATGTATCTATCCATATACCGATAAGCAAACCATTCCAGAATGCAATATTATACCGCATGAGACCTCTTTTTAAGAAAACGATCCTCAATAGTAGTTCATGGACCTGAGATGCACTAGAACGTAGCGAGGGTAGTTAGTGCGCCCTGTGGCGAAGTAGAGAATCAAATCGAGAATCGTTAATCGTGTGTACACTTGCCAGTTACCTTCTTTCTTTGCACTTACCTCCTTTATCAGAAAACTGATTTTATTATAACATCAACTCACAGTTGAGATACTCCACCGTTATCCTAAACTAATGATGAAATAAAATAACTGATATTCTGTATGATTCAATCATACGACACAATGCGTTGACCTGTGATGTGATGCCTGATGACATCTTCAATTGCGGGGTGCTGCCCAAGGATGACATGGAGTCATAAGCCATTTTCATCTTACATAGACTTCACTTAAAAGTTTTCAATGATAAAAAATACTTAATAACAAAATTGTGGTTGTAGCATATGACATATGGCACAATCAGTTGAACAGTCACGTCATCCACTGACCCCATTTTGAAATTGTGTAACCCATTTTTATCTCAAATAGACTCTACTTCAAAGTTATCAACAATGAAAATAATATTAAAATTTTGAGTGTCGTTCGAATCTGAGGAAAATCAGAGACAAATCACAATGTACCAGGTTCAAATCCAACAGCAGACAAGTGCGAAATTTTTCATCTGTGCGTCAAGGCGGGAGAATAGGACGCGTAATGGAATAAAGATAGCATTTAATCAAGCTCACATTTGTCTAAAACTACTGTAGAAATGGGACGATGACAAAGTGTCTCGCCGACAAAGTGTCTCTACGACAAAGTGGACCTGATTTTGAGAGACAGTTTGTCGGCGACAAAATGTATCTTCGATGAACCAAATTGAGGAAGAGAGACATTTTGTCGTGTTCGACCCCGTCAAAGTGTCCCTCCTCAGGAATGCGATACAGTTTGTCGTAGAGACACTTTGTCGCCGATGAACCAAATGAGAAGAGAGACAGTTTGTCGTTTTTTGCCCCGTCAAAGTGTCCCTCCTCAGGAATGCGATACAGTTTGTCGGAGAGACACTTTGTCGTCGATGAACCAAATGAGAAGAGAGACAGTTTGTCGTGTTTGGCCCCGTCAAAGTGTCCCTCCTCAGGAATGCGATACAGTTTGTCGGAGAGACACTTTGTCGCCGATGAACCAAATAAGAAAGAGAGACAGTTTGTCGTGTTCGACCATTCCTGACTGGTTCGACTCAATGAAAAGAAATCCTGGAAAATCACAGTCAAGAAGGTCGACGGTGGGAATCGAACCCACGACGTTTCGACTGCGAAGACAACGTTCTACCAACTTCAAGGTAAACTGTGAGCATATTAAAGAATGAAGCTGAAGTAATTTATTTTCAGTATGTTAACATAAAGATCAAGATAAAATGAATTGAATGGGCGGTAACAGCACTATGGATTACGCCCGTCACGATACGGGGGAAGCCCCTTATCTTTGTCACGTCTAAACATAGCTGTTAATTAACTAAAATTATACAATCACCAATCATATAAAGCTGAAGATGTAAAATGTCTTCAGAAAAAGAAAATAAGGTAAACACTAAATGTATAGAGTCTTTAACATAACAAGTTAAAAACGTGAAGGCTGTAAATGGGCTTTCACAAAAATAAAATAATAAAACTACATAAAACTTAAGAGCCAAACTACACAATCATCTCAAATAAAGGAGATAAACCGGTCTCTTGGACAAACGTAAGAACTTTTCGCAATATAGCATATTCATCCCCTAACAATGACGCAATGCCATTGGGGATGTTATAACGTTGTCTGAGATGATTATATTCTGAACAATCTAAAGGGACGTGACGAATACTTAAGAATCAACTTCATTCACTACAATGCGGAGGGTCCAAACGTCGCTACAGATATCCATGAGTCATGCGACTGTGCCCTACACGTAGACGACATAAAAGTACTTCCTCACGCCTACTATCTCGGCAAGATGATTTCCATGGAGCAACAGTTACCTTAATTTCTTTCAATTTATTAACAGCAACGTCATCCCGTCGTCGCTGCCATTCATTCCGCGTAACTTGTCTATAATATATCAACATGTCCTGAAATGGGACATGTTGGATATCAATGTTACCTCCTAAAGAGGCCTAATGTGCAGCTTGGCCTGCTAATTCATTACCATGGATACTAACATGACTGGGTATCCACGAAAAGACAACCTCACCACCAGCATAGCAGATGGCATGTGTCTTACATAGGATATCTTGCACGAGCGGATGTGTAGAATACATATTATCGAGGCTTTGAACAACACTCTTCGAATCTGTACAAAGAAGGATGCGGTTGAAACCACAAATAAGACTAAAATCTAAAGCCTTTAAAAGCGCATATAGCTCAGCGGTAAAAATACTGGCTTTGGGATTAAGACAAAATTGGCGGGCTTCCCCATCTACAACAAATGTGCATCCAACAGATTCATCTGATTTGGACCCATCGGTAAAACAGATAAAACGTGGGTACTGACTCTGCAACGCACTTAAACGTTGCTGGAATTCATCATGGATGTCTCCGTTTTCTTTAGACTGGATAAAGAGGTATCAATCCGTGGGCGGACAAGTGTCCATGGAGGACGGAGACTAAAACGGACAGGGCAGACAGTTGGGCGGTCTGCATTCAGATTCTCCTACAACTCTGATGCTTTCATGCCAAGTGGTCGGGTAGCGTGACTACGGCGTGCATATAGGGCTCGTTGTACTGGGTATACGACTAGGTTATGTGCTGAGTGGCCTGCTAAAGAGATACCCCAACTAGGATGACTTAAGACACGTAACAAATTCAGAGCTCTGATCCACGAAACTTTAATTTGGTGAAGGTGACTACGCCAATTTAACTTACTATCCATGATCAGACCAAGATATCGTACCTCCTTGATAACTGACCAAGATAACTGGAGTTGTCTGTCTCCAAGAAAGAGATCTGGGTCAACTAAACAATTTCGTTTACGGCAGAAGTGTACACAGACTGTCTTCGTAAGTGAAAAACGAAAGCCAGTCTGGTGTGACCAGTCTACAAGACAGTTAAGCGTCAGCTGGATCTGCCTAGATGCGAGGTTGATATTCGCAGATTTACGGACAATCGTCAAGCCGTCAACATATAAAAGACCTTGCACAGGAGGGTGAATACAAGCCATAACACTATTCACTGCAATAGCGAACAGTGTTACGCTCAGCACACTCCCTTGAGGTACGCCATTCTCCTGTAAATAACGCTCTCAGAAACGATCACCAACACGGACACGAAAATAGCGATCGCTAAGAAAATCTGATATAAAATTGGCCATGTGGCTCCTAACGTCCCAGTCATGAAGCTGGCGTAGTATGCCATATCTCCAAGTGGTATCATAGTCCTTTTCTAAATCGAAGAACACAGTAAGAACATATTCATTCCGGAGGAATGCGTTCTGAATAATAGACTCTAACCTGACAAGATGGTCGACAGTTGATCGATATTGGCGAAACCCACACTGATCAGTAGAATCAAGTTGTTATGCTCCAAGTACCACATTAGGTGTCGGTTTATCATTCTATCAAGTAGCTTGCATACGCAGCTAGTGAGAGCAATGGGCCGGTAACTTGTGAGGTTTGTCAAGTTTCAGAATAGGAATGACAATAGCTTCTCGCCAACTAGCCGGGAAGCTATCGGTCCTCCAGATCTGATTATAGAGATTTAGCAAGAAGACCTTTCCTTGGGAGGAAAGGTGTCGTAGCATTTCATAATGCACAACATCCAGTCAAGGGGATGTGTTTCTAACATCCCGCAAAACAGTTTCAAAACTCGGTGAAAGAAACATTATATGCTTTGGAATTATGAAAGTGGTAGCGTAGAGGTATCATTTCTACATGTCGTTTAATGTTTACAAAATTAGCACTATAGTGCTGAGAGGTGGATATTGCTGCGAAGGCTGCTCCAAGAAAATAAGCTATCTCTTCTGGGTCAGTATGCAAGACATTGTTGTTCTTCATAGCAGTCATTGGCTGGGAGCGACAGTTGCCTTGCAAACGTCTGACCCGTTCCCACACCTCTCGAATTGGCGTTTGTAAATTAATGGAAGATACGTATTCACGAAAGGAAGTACGCCGAGTTTTGTTTCATGATACGTCGAATATATGCTTGTGACTGACGAACTTCATTTAAAATTGCCTTTGTAAGAAATCGGTTGAACACGCGTAGAGCGCGACTGCGCCGTCGCCGTGCTAGTTCGAGCTCATCGTTCCACCAGTGAACAGTACGCCGGCGTGGCGTTCGGCCAGACTATCGGATGGAATATCTGGCAGCTCGCAAAATTTCACGGTTTAAGTACTCAACCGAATCATTCAGGGGCAAATCTCCTTGATCAACTAGTTGGACAGTTGGACAAGAGTTTCATATTTACTCCAGTCACCACGTTTCAGATGCCAATGCGATAACTTTCGTGGTGCTTGATAAAGGTTTAAAAAGTCTAAAATTACTGGGAATCAATACCACATATTCGTCATGTACACGCCGGCATGCCAGCATGGGTGCAAGAATTGCACTGCAGAGACACAGGTCTATCGCTGAGTACGTGCGCCAAACTAAAATGCGTGTTAGTATTTTTTATTAAACCAGTATTTAATAAAACTAAGTTTGAAGCGTCAATAAAAAGTTTAAACTATTCGACTGCGGACATCTGTACGATCATTACCCCAAATAACGTTATATGAATTAAAATCTCCAACTAAAATTGTAGGTTGGGGTAACTGCTGCAAAATATTCTGGAGGTCAAGGAATGTAAAGACTTGTTCTCTTGTGATGTACAAATTCAGGATTGTAACATGCTGCTCAAGGTGGACGCGAACAGCAACCGCTGGTAGGTTCGTAGCAATGTGGACAGGTGTGGAATACAGCATGGCAACAACACCAATTGCAACACCTCCACATGCGCGCCCATCAGTTGTTGCGATATAGTGTATAGTTCTTCAAGATCACAGATTCAGTTGTTTTAAACTTTGTTTCCTGAAAGCAAACTACAACAGGGGAAAGATCTAATAACAAGACTTTCAGTTCTTCATAGTGGGAATGAAATCCGTTAAGATTTAATTGGAGCAATGCCATTAAGAGTCAGATGAAAGAGAATTATTACCTTTTTAACCTAAAAGGTTTCCCTTCCTTTCCGACTAGAGTATATTCCGAGTCCATCAGATCGTCCTCAATCATATCTGCGTTTAGGGATCAACTCGGCGCATTCAAGACATGTGGATAATTTTGATGAGCTAGTTGAGTAGTAAGAACAGTAATCAGACGTTTGATGCTCGACGCTAGTGGTGACATACGACTAGATCGTGAAATTTTCCTGGCACGAAAAGTAAATACACTTAGTGGAGTACTAGAAGACCGCACAGGAGACATGTGGCTCTCAGCATGCATCGGCGTAACTTGATGAGTTGGAGAGGCTTGGCGATTGTTAGATTTATCTGGTTGAGGTCCCTTAGTTTGAGTTGAGACATCAACTGTCTGGGTGGCAATTGAGACAGTTTTAACTTGTAGTAGTGCTGCTACTGTGGAAAACGCACCAGATGGAAGAGTGCGTTGAGACTCTCTTACTCGACGTTTTGCATAACCAGCAGATATTTTCTCTAGAACCATAAGCTCCCGAAATCGTTATTCCTCCTTAAAAACTGGACAGTCACCCGACCAGACCGTGTGCTCAGTCTAGCAGTTAATACACTGAGGATTCAGTGATTTGCAAAGATCTGCACCATGGCTGCTGGTACCGCATAATGCACATACAGCATTGGTCGCATTACACGACGTGCTGGTGTGTCCATAGTGTTGACATTTAAAATAGCGGAGCGGACTCGGTATATAAGGACGGACAGGTAAGCAATAGAAAGCTGCCTTAACGTCCTTGGGGATCTGTGGGGTGGCAAACATCAAAATTAGCGACCTCGTGGGTTGGAGTTCGCCACTATTTCTAGTTTTAATGCGTCTAACATTGACGACACCTTGACTGGCAAGTTCACTCTTAATCTCCTCTTCAGGGACATCTTGCAAGTTCCAACAAGATATTACGCCCTGACTAAAGTTCAGTTGACGTTGGGGTTCAAGTTGAACTTGAAATGGACCTAGTGACTTCAATTTCAGGAGATTAATTGTTTGCTTATCAGTAGACGTCTCCACTAACAAAGTGCTGTTTAGCTCGCCTGCAACATGAGCAAGTTGCCTTTGAATAATGAAAGGGGATAATCCCTTCAAACCACCTGGATTTTCTGTCTCATTCTTTCTTTAATTTCAAGATATCGCATGATATTCGGTATTATACTTGTCTGTTCCTCTACCTCTATTTTCTCTTCCCTGTCACTGAATGATTCATTAGCTGTACGCGCCTTCTTACTTACTTCAGTGACCTTCTCTTCATTCTGTCTCTTCTTCCTACGCTGTTCTTTCTGCGACTGCTACTTATTATTAGGATCTGGTGGAGCCATGATAAATGAAAGCCGTAAATGCCCACACTTCTCCGTCTTCGTTCTGAGGAGCCAACGAGGATAACGTGTACTACCCTCATCACCCTTGCCAGCAAGCTAGAAATCGAGGCGAAGTCCAATCACTTGCACTCCGGACTGATGGATACTTGGGACACCCACTACCCCCAGTGTTGGCGAGACCAAAGGTCCGAAGAGCTCCCCAATGGCGCACTTCCCAGTCTCAACGAGCTAGACCATCTAAGAATCTGCTGCTAAGAGCTAGGCGCTATCCAATGGTTCCGCCCTCTTTCCTCGGGTTCCATAGGCCAGCGTCAATGCAAGTATATCCTGGCACATCCTTTCTCATTGCGTGGAGCCCCGAGTCGCAGCACAAGAGGAGATGAAATAATGAATCACCTGTGTATGAATAATGAGGTGAAAGCAAATGAAACTCCTCCCTGCAAGTCCTCTTTTCAAGCAGCGTAGGTCTGATTGCAACCAGCATAAGCCGGATGGACGATGGGGTCGCCAATTCCCTACTCCGTATACGAGCAGCGATGATCTGCTGCTCAGGCTATGTGATGATGCATCACGTTGCAGTCCGTAGACCTGCGATGAGGTCGCCAATCCCCTACGCAAGTGGGAAGTAAAAATTCTCAACAGAGAAGCACTCTGGCCTGCTGTTGGACTTCCCATAGGCAGCAACGATGTTCGCAGCTGCCAGGGTTCATTGCAACCAGTAAAACTGACTGGGCGATGGGGGCGCCACTTCCCGACGCCGGGGTGAACATACGAAAAGCAAGAAGCGTAAAGGTAATGAGAAATAAAGAAAGATACAATGTAGTGATGCAGAAAATACGGAAGATCATCTCCCGCTGTGCAAGCCCCCTAACTAAATAATAATTATATCTGATACTACTGACATTTGATCAAGATAAAGGCAAGCCGGTGGTGGTGACTCATTTCATTCTGTCGTTGACACAATTTCATTCTTAATTAATATTTACTTACATAAAGTGAGGCAAACCTGTTTAACGGGTTATTGCGCCGCAGACTTGGTTTATACAGGGTGTTAGATTAATGAGCACAAAAAAATAAATTTGAATTCATTGTCGGTTCGTCAGTCCCATTGAAGAATCGCTTGCGCACTCATTGCAGAGTATTAAATATGCATTTCTGAATAGAACAGGTACTTCTTTGATTGTGAACCGCACTCTCTACGTTAGATAGTTTTTGAAATATGATGTGGGTTCTGCCCGAATGTAGGTCTTTGACCCGAAGGTTCCTGTTCAAGGTGAACCCATGGTGATTAGCCATTGCATTCCATGGGATGATGATGATGTCCAAAGGACGGGACCTACAGTATAACGAGGGATCCGAACCTCTTGTGTCCCCACAGGGAATCGAAACCGGGGCCCCTTGATTACAATTCGACTAGTCGAGCTTATTCACTCATCCACCGGGGACACTTTTTATAAATAGGTCTCTGAAATTCATTTTCCCACACTTTCGGCACATTTTTTTCTCCAAAACTAGTGCCATTTGACCAATATTCAAGAGAACTTTTTCTTGTTTTTACGCATTAATCTAAAACACTATATATATGTATATACAGGCGCGGATCCAAGGGGGGCCATGGGCCCCCCTTGAGGTCGAGGTATACACTCGATAAAATGACCTTTACTCATGCTTTACACTATATAAAATAGCACGTAGATGTGTTTTATATTGTATAAAGACAAAATGAAATAAGTAACTAAAGAATTTAATAAAAACGTGAACAGGACGCAATTTTAATGCAAAGCTAAACTTCACTTGGTAAAGACTATTTTCTTTACAATCTGCCAAAGTCAAATGAACGGACAGGAAAATATTCAGATAATGAAGAGAGAGAGAAAAAGTTGGTTTTCAAAAATATTGGTTGCTCATATTGCGGCAAGCTGGCAATACTAGAATGTTGAATAAGTGAATACAAGGATGAGGTGTCAACAGTGCTTCGAGCTACAGTAAGACGTAGTGATTTTATTGTACCATTTAAAATTGTAGTTTACAGATTTTATTTCACTCTCGAGCTAAGTAACAAACCACAGATGCCAACCTTAGATATATCAGCTGCAATTCTTGAGGCATTCCATCTCAACTCAGGTACTTGGTGTAAATTGACCACCTCTGAATGTTTTTGAAATCAGAAAAAGAAAACACGGTAGTTACTCCGACTAGAGATTTGATTGCTCCTGAAGAAAATTTACTGAAAAAAAAATCTCACTGACACTTCCGAAATTTGCTGCCCTGGGCCATTATACGAGGCTCGTAAATAAAACACACGCCATTGTTTCAAATGATTGTTTTTAAAATCTATAATACTGAGAGCTGCTTATTTCTTTCTTTTTTTTTTTTTTTTTGTAAATCTTAAAGCACTTAAATAACTTTTATTCAACGTGTATGGAAAACCTATTTGTTCAGAAAGACTGAAAAAAAAAAACATACTTCGAGGAATCTGAGCTATTGGTTCTGCCCGAGGATTCTGGATTCTGGGCAAAATCGGACAAGGGTGCCGGCAGAACAAGGTGCTCTAAAAATGAATACTGACGAATTCGAATGAAACTTTCACAGGTTTATCGCAAAGTCTACTGTTCGAAGAACCTTTATACTAGTAATACTTTCTTCTTCTGAGCTGATTTTGACTTCTAGCTCTGAGAGCAGTGATATAACATATTGTCATAAATATTTCAATTTCTTTCTGGACACCTTCCTAAGACTCGAAATCGATGAACCGAGCGTAGTGAGGCAATTGTGTTGTCTGTCTCTGTGTGTATCTGTATGTCTCACAATATAATTACCGAACGCGTGAACCAATTTGAAACTTTCATATACTGTTTATTTGCTCAAAGGACAGGTCAAGTTCGTTGTGGAAGAAAATCGGACAAGGAGGAAGGCGTTAAAACGCTCCCTAAAAATTCAAACAAAGATAAAAATGAAGAAAGCTATTATTAAATGGACTGTTTTCTGTTATAACAGCTTTATAAATTTGCAAACATATTTCGGGGATTGCGGGCTATTGGTTGGGGGGACAAAATCGGACAAGGATTTAGCCAAAAATGAAAACGGGGGGGGGGGGGCACTAGAATCAGGAGGTCCACTGTTGGAAGAATCTTTACAATAGTGATATTACAAGTTGATTGAAAACATCCCTCATTTGTTTAAGCGTAACGATTTTCTGACAAATCCCTGTTAATAGGAGTTGATAGGAGAACTGTTGCTGTTTTCCAACCACTCCTGGTTCGGCCAAGAAATCTTTGTGCATTTCGTCTTACCTGTTGCTATTTACTTTAAGAGTTGTATTAAGTTACATAATACAATTTTTAAATCTTTAGATTCTATCAGTTCTGTCAGTTCTCATTCACTTAACAAATTAACTGTTCTTCAAAGGCTAGTGTTGTCTTTTCTTGCAAAATTAAATAATTCTTCCCTTGTTAGTGTTAATGGTTTGCTTTCTCATCCTGAAAGTAAATAAAAGAAAAACATACTTGGTGGGAGGAGACCTTGTCGCCGATGAACCAAATTAAGGAAGAGAGACAGTTTGTCGTGTTTGGCCCCGTCAAAGTGTCCCTCCTCAGGAATGCGATACAGTTTGTCGGAGAGACACTTTGTCGTCGATGAACCAAATGAGAAGAGAGACAGTTTGTCGTAGAGACACTTTGTCGGTGGAACACCTTGTCGGCAACGAACCAAATGAAGAGAGACAGTTTGTCGGAGAGACACTTTGTCGCGGTCCCGTAGAAATATACGTAATTCCGTTTAAGAAAGTAAATCTCAGAGTGGAAAATTGTGCTATAAATATCGATCTTAGATACGGATCAGCGTCGATCTTCGATATCGGAAATTTCGGTATCGCTATCGGACATCAACATCGATCGAAGTTGCAAATCATGTGTTACTGATATTGGCCGATATAAATGTGCTACTGGCAGTGAGGTAGGTTGATCAATGACATAAAATCATTCCAAAAGTAAAATAAAATTATAATTATCATAATATTAAAATTAGTAAAATAGGATCTGAAATCAGAAGCAGTAGATTTTTTAAATAACAGTAGATCAGTGTCGTCGGACAGTCATATGTCAGAGCCGTTCAGGAAAATTTTTAACAGTATGCCACAAATTGGATTTTAATATAAATAATTCCGTTTCATTCCTTTTAAGCATTTTGTATTTCCATGAAATCGCAATAGTAATTTAAAGTGGTTGACAGTAAACTACATTTTGAACGCTGATCTCAAACATACATGACTTTAGATTATTTTTAAAACATGAACTTCTTGAAAGTTTTAATTTTTCAAAATGCATAGAACTAACTTTATTTCATTTCATGATTAATTTTTGTGTGTGGTGGATAAACAAAGTGGGTAAAACCAAACACACCTAGGAAATGTACTACTTAATGAATGAGTTAGAACAGCAAATTAGATCTGTCGACAATTCTTCATAAATGTGTGCAAAATAAATGTATCGAATAAGTAGGATTTAGTCTCCAAGCATACACTTTAAGTGACCTTCTTATACCTTTATAATTTCTTTGAACACGGAGCATAGGCCTAATAATCACACTTTATCTGGTTAGATGATAAATGTTTCTTCTTGTTCTATGTTGATATCATCCAAATCTTGTTCAAAGAACTCAATAAACTCGGGACAAAGTTGTGCTTATGTCACAACTGAAACTTTTGAAGATATCTATCGCGTTTTTTTACCACTGTACTGTAATTAGCATTTATTTCATAAACGTTTGAACAGCAGATCTTAATCACATACCTCTCTATTTATGTTCTACTGTGACTTACAAGGTAGTGGTTGAGATCTTCCCCCTCTCTGCAAGAATATTCCCTGAATCTGTTTTCCAAAACATCCCTCAAGCCTGGGTTATAAATAAAGATAAAATATTGTATTCTACAATACGTTATTAAAAAAAAGTCAGTCTCTCTCTGAAAATTGAACAAATTGGACACTGTTACAAGAAAACAGTCAATGAGATCATATCAAAACCTACCTTGAAATTTATCTGGGAGAATTTAGATCCTTTAGAAAGGTTGTTTGATGCCCATTTCATGATGTGGTAAGCTCTCTTCAACCATCTTCCTAATTAGATCATTAATATCAATTGTTGACAGAAATACTATATTAACGGTGTATCATGCCATGTTCGAATCACAATTGAATCGACAGTTTGAAGAAGACAATAAACGCCAAAAATGTGAAATCTACTTTATGCCGGATTTGGAATCTGGAAGGGATGGCGCATCTATAGAATACACAAAGAAAGCGAAAAGAACATTAGAAAAGTATTGAAAAATAGGTGCGAAAGAGAGATGGGAAAAAATAGCATAGCAGCTATTTTTCACTGCTACATGCGATAAATTGCTATGACTGCTACAACCGATGAAAAATGACAGTTACTGGCTTAACCGCTATATTTCTCCTAAACAAACAGAACTACTGGGAAAACGCAACAAAATGGCAGAGAATTGTCTGTGGAGAGGACAACCACGACGCAATTAGTACCGTCTGTTACCCGTGTACGGAATAGCTATAAAGAGCTCTCAAAAAGCATTCGGTGATAGTTGGCTGCGTGGAGTAATGGGTAAGACATTGTAGTTGTGATGCAGTGGTTCCGGGTTCGGTACTCCTTCACCTAAAGTTTTTTTTAAAAAGAAACTCCTTTTTACTTTGTACTTTCGAAGGAAAGCTCTGGTTTTGCGATTAGACTTTTTTCTTCTTTTGAGGCCGGGAAAACAGTACGCACATTAAACAGTCCATAAAATGCTCAGACATATTTAGAAAAAATGAACCAGCAATTTGAAGAAGGAAACAAACGCTAAAGAATCGAAATTCAGTTTTCTACTAAAAACGCACATCAATTTATACCCGCTCAACATAAGGTGGAATAAAAGAAGGACAGCCAGTTATAGAATGATTTATTTGGCCTTGGAAATATTAGTCATTTTGAACCCATTAGCGTCGCGAAACAAGAAGTTCTATTTTCGAATGTCTGAGAAAACACGATTCAGTCGTGTGTGCAATAAAATAAAACACCATACCTGACTTCACCTAACTTTCACGTGCCCTTGGTCACTAATTTTATTAAATTTCCTAATGCGTTTATATATATA